>JAOXJP010032793.1:0-16754 GCA_025762735.1 Platanus orientalis | reverse complement strand
AAATCAATGCCTTCAATATGAGCATACCCCTTTGAAACTAGCTTTGCTTTATTCCTAGTCATTGTACCATGTTCATCGTGTTTGTTCTTAAAAATTCATTTGGTACCAATGACATTCTTGTTAGTAGGCCTTTCTATGAGAAACCATATATCATTCCTTTGAAATTGATTTAGTTCCTCTTACATGGCTATGATCCAATCTAGATCATTTAGAGCCTCTTTTACTTTCTTAGGCTCTATTTTAGAAGTGAAACATAGGTAACTAAGAGTGTTTTCTATTTGTCTCCTTGTCTTCACTCCAATGTTAGGATCACCAATGATGTCTCCTCATGATAATCCTTTGGTGAGCCTTTTGTCCTTGGGCTGAAGTTGAATTTCTTTAACTTCTTCCTCGGAACTTGATTGAGAAGAGTGCCCTTCATGCTCTCCTTGGGATTTCTCAATCTTCACTTGAGATGAGCTCTCATTCTCATGGTCAAATAACACTATTGGCAAGTTACCTTGCTCATATGTCACCTCAAAGTCATCTACTATCACATTAATTGACTCCTCCACCACGTGAATCCTAATGTTGTAGACACGGTAGGATTTACTGGTTGTGAAGTATCCTAAGAGCATAGCCACATCGCTCTTCTCATCAAACTTACATAGATATTCTCTATCTTGAATAACATAGCAAGTGCTTTCAAATACTTTAAAGTATTTGACCGTTAGCTTCTTGCCACTCCACAATTCATATGGGGTTTTGGATGTACCCGATCTAAGATAGACTTGGTTAGAGATATAGCAAGCAGTGCTAATTGCCTAAGCCTAAAAACTCTTGGCTATGTTTTTGCTTGAAAGCTTTCTTCCTTACAACCACCCCATTTTGTTGGAGAGTTTTAGGGGCTGAAAACTCATGTTTCACTCCAAACTCTTCACACCAACTTAAAATTTGTAGTTCTCAAATTCTCTTCCATGATCACTTCGAATACTCTTTATGGTTAAATCTTTCTCAACTTGAATCTATTTGTAAATGTTTAAGAATTCATTGAAAGCTTCAGATTTCTCCCTTAGGAATGATACCCAAGTATATCTAGAGAAATCATCAACTATGACCATAAAATACTTCTTCCCTCCTAGACTCTCAGTTCTAGTTGGACCGGCCAAGTCCATGTGAAGAAGTTCTAGATGAAACTTTCTTGTGTGAGACCCTAGCTTGCTTCCACATTTGACAACTCTTACAAATTGGGTTATCAACCTTGCTTAGCTTGGAAAGGTCTTTGACTATCCCATTCTTGCTAAGTCTTGCAAGATCCCTAAAGTTAAGATGTCTTAATCTTTAATGCCAAATATTAGTCTCATCCTTTTAGGTTAAAATACAAGTGTCCTCTTATTGGGAATGAGGATCAATGACAAAGAAATTGTTACTCGTCCTTACTCCTTTAGCTAGGATGTTGTATTCCTTGTGATCCTTGATTACACACCCATCCTTGTCGAATTACACTTTATAGCCTCTGTCGTATATTTGACAAATGTTAAACAAATTGTGTTTAAGGCCTTGCACATAAAGAGCTTCAGTGAGTTGGAATACTGGGGGCTACAATGGTTCCTACCCCAAGGATTTTGGCAGTGTTTCCATCACCAAAAGTAACATATCTACCTTAAGTTTCTTAAAGTTTAATAAAGAGCTCTCTCTCACAGAACATGTACCTAGAGCACCCGCTATCAAGGTGCCACCTTGATAAGCTTCCGGCTCTTAGTGCGATGTGGATGACCAAACACTTTAGATCATCATTTCTTACCCAAACTTTCTTAACCTTGGGAGGTTGAGAGGCTTTCCGTTTGACACTTTGTTGGGCTAGGTCCTTTTCTCTTTCAAGGTTTCTATTTATAATGTTTTGAAAATAGTTTATCTTCTTAACATTCTTCTCATTTGATGTTTTCTTTGCTTGCATTCTTTGGGACTTAATATCATTTACCCTTTTTTTGTAATCCACTTTCATATGCCCTTCTGAGCCGTAATAATAGTAATAGAATGTGGGCCTTCTTGGTGCATGGGATTTGATTGTATTCCTTCTAGATTGTTCATTGTAGAAGGATTGAGGGCCTCTTCTAGGATTCTCATTTTGACTAGATTACATCCTAGTCTTCCTAGAAGTTGAGACTTTCACTTAAGCTCCTTCATAAATGGAAGTCATATTTGCTTGATATTTATTTCATGACTCCTTGGCATAAGAATAAGGTGTTCTCATTCCTTGAGCTCCTCTAGAGGAAGATGCTTGGTTGGTTGGAGGTTTACTCCCACCCACTTGTGTATAGGATCTTGATTAGGGTTGCATAGACCTCTCTCAATCTCTACCTTGTCTCCTAAGTGCTTTAACTTTGAGCGAGGTAGATGTGTTTTTCTCAACCTTGTTTTACCTTTTGATAGGTCTAAAAGGCTTCACCTTTTCTTTTCCCTTGTAGGAGGATTATGGAAGTGGTTGAGTAAATCATTTGGCTTTGATAAAGTCATTCTTGGGATTTTGAGTTAAGGTGGAGGCAATGACCTTAAAATAACCCAGTCCAGTCATATCCCCATACTCTTTGTCCATTTTAAGCATCTTCTCAAACTTCCCATTTCCTTGGGCAAGCATTGAGATGTTCTTCCTCTTATCTTCTTCAAGTTCCTTGATTTTCTTGAGGTAATCAAGGGACTTCATTGTGAGTTGAGCACAGGTCGAGTTGAGATCTTTATTCCTCTCATTTAGTGTTTTGACTTAGTCTTCCAACTCTTGGATGAGTGAGTCATCACTATGAGACTCATCCTTTTCTTCCTCAAATTTTTTGAGCTTGTTCTCAACCTCTAGAACCTTAGTGGACAATTTTTGATTGTCCTCAAGAAGTCTTCTCTTCTCATGCTTCCTATTGTCTTGTTCTAAGCCTAGAAATAGTCTAGAGTCATTGGAAAGGTCCTTCTCCTTTTCACTTTCCAAAGAAAACTCTTGTTTAAGAGAGAAGATAGTGTTTTCGAAGGATTTTGACTTTTTAGTCAACTCGATAATTTCCCTCTTGACTCAACACTTTGTACAAAGAGATCATCAAATGCCTCTTGTGCATCATAAGTCTCCTTCTCTTCTTTGTACTCTCCCTCATCTTCATTTGAGTCACTAAACTTCAATAGTGAACTCATGGGAGTTTCAAAGCTCATAGAAGCCTTGATCTCTTGTGAGGGAGCTTCCTCATTGATTTGGGATTCATGTTCTTAAGTCTCGGACCCATCCATGTGGCCGCCATGGCCTTGCCCTTTGACTTGTACTTATTTTTTTTATTGTCACAATCTTCGGCAATGTGCCCCCTACCTTTGTATTCATAGAAAATGGGTGGCTCTTTGGAGAAGTCATTTTTCTTTTTATATCCAGGGTAGGACTTTCTCAATTGTTTATTCTTGGAGTAATCCTTGGTATTTCTCCTAAAGAACTTCTTAAACCTTTTGGGAACAAGGGCCAAGTCATCATCCAAATTTTCATTTGATTCGGAGGGTTCTTCTACCTTAAGGGCAATGCCCTTTTTCTTGGTAGGTTCCTTTATGGCTACTTTAAATGTTTGAAGTGAGTCAATCAATTCCTCTAACTTCATGACTTCTAGTTCTTTGCTCTCTTCTATGGCTATGACCTTAGGCCTAAACATTTTAGGTAGCGACCTAAGTACTTTCCTAACCACTTTGGACTCGGGGATGTCCTCTCCTAGACTCTTCATAATGTTCACCAAGTTTGACAACTTGGCATTTAATTAAGAGATTTCTTCATTTTCCTCTATTCTAAGGGCTTCAAGTTATGTCATGTACATTTGAAGCTTAGACATCTTTACGAGAATTGTACCCTCATGGGTAACTGAGAGAAGCTTCCACACTTCCTTTGTCATCTTGAGACTAGCTATCCTCCTAAACTCATTCGGGGTTAAGTCACTAGCTATGGCATTTAGTGCCCTAAAGTTGAACTTGTGAGCATCCAACTCGGCGGAAGTGCACTCACTCCTAGGTTTGTCGGGCTGTGTATAGCCATCAACAATCATACTTCATACCCTAGGGTCATACACATTTAGGAATATCTCCATTCAAGATTTCCAATATCCATAATCGATTTCATTGAAAAATGGAGGGGTACTAATAGACATGCCACTCTCTTCTCTAGCTATCTAGGATTTTTAACTAGGATCTTACTTGGGATGTTAAGCCCTATGTGAGTAACTTAGGCTTTGATACCAATTAAAATGACACTAAAGTAATCGTAGAGGAGGGTGAATAGGATTTCTCAATTAATTTACCCATTTTAAATTACTTTGTGGATGTTATTAATTTCTTTTTCACTAAACTTAATCAAGTGAAGGTATGCTTTCAATGTAACTACTCAAGAATAATATCAAACATATGTTAAGCAAGAGTAGTATAAAGTATAAATATGGAGAGACAAGCAATCACACAATCACAACCACAACACAAGATTTATAGTGGTTCGGCACTCAGGCCTACGTCCACTCTTCTAAGGCTTACTACCGAGCTTAGGTATATTTCATTTAGATACTACTACAACCTAGGTCAATATACAAACCTAACTACTTGTTCAATGGCAAGGTAAACAACAACACTCGATGTCTCCGGCGAGTGTGTACTACTTTCGGTGTCTCCGATGGAGGTAGCAAGCTTCCGATGTCTCTAGCAAAAGCAAGGCAATAACAATAATGAGTATGAAGGCAAAAACAAGAAAATATTACCACAATATGGTTGATATTTCTAGTAGCTCAAATGTGGGATGCTCCTTAATGAGCTAGTATGCCTTAGCTACCCACAAGCTCTAAGTGCTTGGCTCTAGTGCTCCTTAGGCTTATCCAAAGGTGAGTTCCTCTTGGGAAAGTGTTCACCACAACCCCTCCTTAATAGTAAAAGTAATGTTCAATAGGAGAGAAGAAATGAGAGAGAGAAGTATAGAATGCTAGCTACTAAAGCTCAATAATCTGTAGAAAATGGAGGTTTGCACAGTGAAGAGGTCTCTCAAAATAGTATGCCTCTTAGCTCTCTCAAAAAAATAACTTGGAGTGTTAGAGATCCTTTACCCTAAAGGGAAAAAGTCCCTTGGGGTTCAAATTTTAAAAAGCTCGCCTCAAATTTTGTGTTAAAAAATTACCAAAAATTCCCTCCAAACCGATTAGGGGAGTGCACACAAAAATATCTTTGTCAAGAAGAAAGATGATCTCATACTCATTGTGCAGATATATGTGGATGACATCATTTTTTGGTTAATGAGTGAGGATTTATCTCATAGGTTTGATTATAAGATAAAATCCAAATTTAAGATGAGTATGGAGGGAGAATTATGATTCTTCCTAGGATTACAAATCTGAAAAACATTTGACGAGGTTGTTTCTAAATCAATTCAAAAATGCCAAGACAGTCTAACAATCATCTGCCATACGATACTGGTTGAGGCAACACTCCACAATGAAGTCGAGCATTCCCTATAGAGTCATGATCACCATTCCCCTCGCTTCTTGTGATGTGAGATTCCCGGTGGACCCACTAGTCCTCAAGTAAGGAATTCAAATTGATAGGACCTTGATCACACGTATGAAGCAAGCACGTGAGCTTCTTGAAGCTCATGCAGAGCAATACACGCCGAGGCCCCATCGGCTGTAACACAGGGTGGTGACCAACATTAGGAGGCCCCTCTAGCCTCAGAGGCACCTCCACTACCTGCTTCACCAACTTTCACTACTCCCCAATAGATTAGAGATATTCCTAGACCATCCTAGGCTCCTCCTGTTGATGACTTTAGTCTCATAGTGCTTGATGAGAGCAGTCCTCCCATGTACTATTTCTCTTATAGATATATATATATATATATATATATATATATATATATATATATGAGAGTTTTCTATTTTCTGGATCATGTATTTTATTTACATCTTGTTTATATATGTGATACATGTGATGTTTTTCCTATTTCCTACATGTTCCACGACAAAAAGGATAAAAGTAGTGCCATATAAATAGGGGAAGAGTTTGGATTTAGGGGGAGTAAATCAATTTGATTTGAGTAATTGCTCTATAACTAAAATTTAAATTTTTATTACTCTTATCATAAACGGAGTGAACAAAGAACACCATAACTAGTATTGCTCTCTTTTAGATTTTTTTTCTTGTTAATTCATGCAAAAAGAGGGAGAAGAGATGTAATACCACTATAGTTTATGAAGGTAGTTGAGTGAGAATGTGAAATTTAGGGGGAGTAGCACTCATATAGGGGGAGAATTCTAATTCTAAAAACCTTTACTTAAAAAACACAACTAACTTAAATTTCACATTTGTATCTCATGCTCACATGCACTATATTTACTCATTCACTTTGTTATGTTTAATGTTCAATTGGCATGAGGAATGTTGTTTTGTTTTTTGTTAGTAGCTGTAGTGCATACAGCTCAAGATACAAGACATGAGGCTTCAAGAAAGATATGTTTTTATGTATCTTTTTGAGTCCATGTATTTTGGGGTATTGGGGAAAATCATGTACTTAATGTAATATTCAGTGTATTTGGGTTTAGCCGTGGAATTGACAAGGGGGAGATTGTTAATGTATGTAATGTCAATCCCATAGACAAACCTTATGTATGGTCTATGTCTTGTAAGTGTCCAATGTACTCTTAACTTGGTGGAAAAATCCACAAAAGACCCAAGGCAAAACTAGCCAAGAGTAGCCCTTACATTGTTCAGAAAAAGTGCAATAGATTAGGGCATGATTGATCATGGATCTCATGATCGGACACGGTGTGATCGATCACGACCTAGGATCTGGGCTCAACTTGAGTGTCCCAAGCATAGGGACCCATCAGCCATGATTGATCACAAGAAGGATCACAGCCACATGGCTGACCCCGTGATTGATCACATATCTCATGATCGATCATGAGCTAATCAGGCCTGAGCCCAGCACCCATGATGGATTAGGAAATTGGTGATCGATCTCAAGGTGTGACCGATCATGGATCTCGTGATCGATCACGGGGGTAATTTTGTCAATCGTAAAATAAAATTCCCCCCAATCAATTTTTCAAAATTTGAACTCCATTTTTCAAAAATCTAAGGCTTTAACGAGTTACCCATTTTCAAATATTCTAATCTAACGGTGCCAACACCCAAATTTTGACTCAGGTCAATTAATGGAATCAGATGAGTTCATTATAGCATGGGATAATGCCAAGTTCTAGACACCCCTAAACTTTAGATAGTTAGCCATTCTAAATGGATACTCTGGTCGCAAGCGCAATAATGATGCTCAAACTCTATGCAAAGATCAATCAGGCTAAACCCTAATTTCCCCTAAAAAGGCACCTTAGGACTGCAAGGGTCCAAGTTTTGATTTATCAGCTCCATTTCATTATGATTTTGCTAACCTTTGTAAGCCTTCCCACATTGAATTATCAAAGGGTTAGAAAATTACTATTTTACCCCTACTCCTTTACACATTTCAAACTTCAGTCTATTAGCTCCCTTTCATTCTAAATTTGCCAACCTTTATAAGCCTTCCCACATTAAATTATCAAAAGGTTAACAAATTACCATTTTACCCCTACACCTTTAAAAATTTCAACTTCAATCTATTAGACCCATTTTCTCCATAACTCCCCGCCCTTCATAAGCCTGCCCACATTGAAGCATTAAAGACTGGGAAAATTACCATTTTACCCCTATATCTTCAAAATTCACCATTTCTCTCAAAATTGTACCTCAATAAGCCCTAGACATTGCCCTCATCATCCAAATGGCTCCAAGTTAAGTCTTATACTCTCCCATATTAATCATCTACAAGGTTGTCTAAAGAACCAAGGTATCTAGAGACCTAAAAAGCCTTAAAATCTCAATATTTTCCCAAACCCTTAAAAGACAATTTTGGCCATATTTGACCTACTGCAGGTCACTGAAATGCCTCCAAACAGCCAAATTCAAATAAGTTAGAGGCTAATTCTTGGTTTTTGTTGAGATTTCAAAGCTAACCTTCAAGTTCAAGTATTGCCAAGGCCAGTGTACATCAATTTCTCCAATCTCCCCAGAACAAGCCCAATCATTTTGTAGCAAGTGATGGACCTTCGGTAAACCGCCAAAAATTCATCATAGATAAGAAACTCAGCTAATCAGTGGCCCTATCTTGGCAAGCCTAAGATCTCCCAAGAAAACCCACATTAGGACTTCCAAGAAATCCAATATGCCCTGATCACCCCATTAACTATCAAATCACAACAAAACCCCTTCTACCAGCATTGGACACTTGGTGAACCTCCAAGAACTCTCTAGGAATCCAATCCCTTAAGGTTAATCCCATTTTCTTAGTTTTTTTGAGATCTTTGATAGTCACCCTAATAGAAAAGTCAATCCATATACTAAACATAGCCCAATTGCCTAGTTCTTCACAAATCCAAGCTATATTTTTTTGGCCAAGTGACCTTCCTTTGGGAACCTCCTAGGAATTCATCGAGAATCATATTGTCATCCTGTTAGGGTCCTATAAACTCATAGTTCCGAGACCTAAAAATGTCATGACCCCCAATATTTCCATCTAGGACCCATAGAAAGTCTGTCTCAATTCCACTAGAAGTTTGGTCTAAGACAAATTAGGGTTTTTGACGTAGATTTTGACTCGGGTATCGGTTTCGCGAACAGTTAGAGCCTGTGTCTTACAAAATTTGAAGGTCATCTTTCATATAAAGATTTTAAAATCAATTTAACCATTTTACCCTTCCTATACAGGTACGAGTCATTCTAGAGCCGTTCGGAGTCAATTTTGACCCACCTACCCCTCTTTAAATCTAATTTCGACAGTTGCATTGCAACCAGAGCATCTGGGAGATGTAGAAAACTCACAAGCCTTAAAACATTCGGAGCCATAGAACTCAAGAAGCACACTCCGATAGTAAAGAAGCAAAAAGAAAAGTCATTCATATTTTTGAGGAAAAGTAATCATTACTTTTCAAAAAACCACCTTTTCCCTAAAATACCCTAAAAGTGCTTTAGATCTAAGCCCCTCATTTGGAATATTCTAAATAAGGGGCTGAAGTGTCTATAAGGTTATCCTAGATGGGGGTGAATAGGATATAAAAATTATTATATCCCTTCTTGCCAATGTTGGGATCGATTTTAATCTTCTTAAAATTAGTTCAAGTGTGTTTGTACAACAATGTGCTAACTTAAGTATTTAAACAAACACGTAATGAGAAATATTAGATATGAGCATAAATAGAGAGACAAGCAATCACACACTCAATCCACAACACAAGATTTATAGTAGTTAGACACAAAGGTCTACGTCCACTCTTCTAAAGCTCACTATCGAGATTAGGTATATTTCATTTAGATTATCATATACAACTTAAGTCAACATATAAAACCTAACTACTTGCTCACAATAAAGCTAAACAATAACACTCGGTGTCTCCGACGAGTGTGCACTACTTCGGTGTCTCTAATGGAGGTAGTCAAGCTTCCGGTGTCTTTGGCAGAAACAAAGTAATAGAGGATGAATGAATATGCAAATGAATGCAAAGTGAATAACAAATATTACCACTAAGTTGGTTGATGTTGTTGTTCTCACCACATGTGGGAGTGCTCCTTGTTGAGTTGGTTTATCTTATACACCCACTTTTGCTTCAAGCTATGGCACTAGAGCTCATTAAGCTATGCCAACCACAAAGGGGTTTCCACAATGGATAACCCAAACAACACCTCTCAAAAAGATGCTAGCTGAGTTGAGCTAAGAGGGAACCAAGATAAATTTTCTTAAGGCATTTTCAAGCTTAGAGCTCAAGCAATGGAGGAAGAGGGTTTTTCATCCTTGAAGGCTTTTTTGCAAAGAAAATAACACTCTTTTAAATGCTTGAAGTGTGTTTCCCTAAAGGGAAACTTTTCCTTTTATAGAGAATGGAAAAAGGCTCACAATTGTTGGATTGGAATATTTTTAAATGGGCAAGAGAAAGTAGTCATCCATTCAAAAATGGAGTTTTGGCGGACTTTCAAAATACTAAGCCATGATCGATCATGGGGTCAATTTTCATAACCTCCAAAACATGCTTGAGGGTGTCACCAGGGTGTGGGCACACTAACAAGTTATAATTAGTCCATGATAGATCATAGGGCTTTTAGGACCCATCTCATGATCGATCATGTAGAAGAGGCCTAGTCTTCGGATGGCCCAAAACTCTGTTTGTGATCAATCATGGACTTTATGATTGATCACAAACAGTGAATTCTCCATATCTCAGATTCATGATTGATCATGGGGTTTGTGATCGATCATGAACACTGAATTTTTCTTCTTCATTATTTTGTGATAATTGGGGGAGTCCACATCTCTTGGGATCATTTAGGGGAATCAACCATGTAGGGGGACAAATCTTGGGTCATACTACATGAAACCTATGAAGCTACATGCATGCCTTTACCTTCTTGGGTGTTGGGACCCAGCTTGAGTCTTAGTATTCAAGGTTTGACTGTTAGAGCTTCTTCAACACCTTTGTCCATGGATTTGACAAATGATGCTCTTGCATCAACAATCTCCCCTTTGTCAAATCCAAGGCAAAAACCACATTATTGGCCATGCCATTAGGCACACTTGCCCATTCCCCCAAAATACATCAATAGGCATAAATGCCTTAGACCCCACATATAACACAAGGCACAATTGCCTAATTCCCTCGAAATGCATGCCAATCACCTCCAATACAAGATACATATAAAATAAAATAAAATTACATTCAATGCTCTAGGTATCTTGACCTGCTTATCAATACTTGCACACAATAACATACCTTCCTTAAGTCATATGTGATGTATATTTTTTTAAAGCATGTAAGAGTGTGCATATGAGCAAACATAAAAGCCAATACAAATAAATGTGTTCATTTTATATTTAAGATTGGAAACAAGAAACAATTTTTACTTTAAGATTGACAATATGTGTATTTCCCCCAAATTTGTATGCTCCCCCATAATGCATACAAGCTCTTAAGTGTGTATTTTCATAAAAGTAACACTCTCTGTACTTTCTCCCCCATAAGTATAGAAACTCACATGCTCTACCTCATGGAAAGCCATACTCCCCCACCATGCATAGTACTCCCTCTCATGGCCAATGCCAAGTATAGAACCCCACATGCTCTCCCTCATGGAAAGCCATACTCCCCCACCATGCATACTACTCCCTCTCATGGCTAATGCCAAGTATGTAATTTTTCTCCCCCTTTTTGCTATAAAATTAGAAAAGTCTAGTAAAAATCATACCATAAGAAGTATATGAAATAATAATGAGGCTAGATAAAAAACAATTGGTCATTCTATTAGAGATAATCAAGGTAATTACATATGAGATTAGCAAAAGTAAAGTCATATGGCCCACGACTAGTACATATGAACAAAGAAAAAAGACTATCATCTGAAACACTAAAAAAATATTAATAATGACCATTGTGACCTCAAGAAAGATCCATAAATACTACCAAGAGATGTTCATTCATTTCCCTCCTCATATTCTGAGTCTTCAGGCTTAACTTTCTCAACCTCTTCCTCATCATCCTCCAGATCACCCACCTCGTGATCTCCAACGGACTCATCTCCTCCTTCCCCATCACTCCCTCCCTATTCGGTGTTGTCCTCATCTAACGCATCAATGAACTCCTCATCCGGGTAGTTAGTTGTACTGTCACTGACTAATTCAAGAACTAGAGGGTTCTCAGGACCCTAGTTGCTACCAACTTCAAGTTAGCAGTGTTCCTCATTTGGTTGTAAACAACCCTAGATAGCTTCCTGATGACTGTGCACATTAGGGACATTAGTGTGTAGCTTTGGTGGAGGCCAACGCAGCCTTGGCCGGGTTCAACTTAACACCCTCTAGGGGTCAGTGTCATCTTCCACCAACTTCATTCTCTTCAAACTCTCAATTGTGAAGGGAGGAGTAGGAGGCTTAATCGGAGCAAGAACTCGAAAAGACACCTTGTGTGCCACGAGGATCTTCATGATAAAAATAGGGAAGGGGATGCTCCCTATGGAGTACTTGCCTTTTCCATCTTAAGGATGACATAACAAATGACCGTGGGGAGATCAATCCTTGGCCCTTCAAGGATGTTGTCTATGAGGTAGGCTATTTGGAGAGTGAGGTTGTTGTGGTGAGTTGTTGGGATGAGGTTGTAGGAGAACACTCACCTAAGAAATTTCACAGTGGGCTTGCAATGCTTGTAGGGGAGCTTAGTGCCCCAACTGACATACTGTGTGCACAAACAATCAGTTAAATCACTCTTCTTAGTGGGGGTGAGCTTTTTGATGGGAAAAACTATCTCATCCGTTTCCTTTGGAATCTTGAGCAGCCAGGCCACATACTCTGGATTCATTGCAATGGGACATCCGTACACAGTGAAGTAGAAGGAGCTGTCACAGTTGTTCTCCCCAAACACATTAGAGTAGAAAATCTACACTTTTTCATCTTGGATGGGTCCCTAGAGGTCGAAGTAGGGAAGCCACCCATGAGCCGTCATCTGCTCGTAAAGCTCTATAGTCTGGAGCACCTTTGTCTCAACATTGTGTTCAATGATAAATTGGTGCTTGGAGAAAATCATCTCGAAGGAATCGAGAGCCTTCCAATCACAGAATGGAGAGAGACCTTGTTCTGTATGTCCCTTGGTTATCTTCCGTTCCTAGGAACCTTCTCCCATTGGTCTTTTCCCTTGTCTGCTACTAGATGAGGGGTTTCTCAAGCAGCACCTCCCTTGGATGACTTGGAACTATGGGCTACAAGCTTCTCTTGCACCATTTTGAGTTTTAGGTGATGAGAATGTAAGCAAAAATGAATTTTTATAGAGAGGGAAAAGGGAAAACCCAAAATGGAAGGAAGAGAAGCTAAAACAATTTGTTTCTACAGGTGAATAAACTTGAAAAATGTGGGTTAAGGCTATAAAGAGGGTTTTAAAATCTCATGCGATTTTGTGGACAAAATTGCCCTCGTGATTGATCACAAATGCTGAACCTCCCCTGTTTTAGAATATGTGTGCAAGAAGTGGGAGCCACTCCTGGTCTTGGTGCTTAGCCATATCATATGGACCTTAAGCACCTTGGATTAAGTCTTTGAGACTCATCCCATGACACACGACCTTGTAGCACTCCTTAGATATTCAAACCTAATTGAATCAATGAGTTTTGTCAGAATATCTGTCAACTAGTCCTCCATGTTCACATGATCCAAGGACACCACCTTCTCCTCCACCAATTCCCTGATGAAGTGATGTCTGAGACACTGATAATGTAGACTTGGGACTTTCGCCAGAGACACCGAAAGTGTAGACCACACTCGTTAGAGACACTGAGTGTAGATTGTCTAGCATTCCAAGTACTTATGATTTTATTTAATTTTGTCCTTGATTGTATTATATAGCTCAGTTGTGAGCTTTTGAGAGTAGACGTAGACCGTTGTGCCAAACCACTATAAATTCTTTATATTGTGTGCTTGTTGATTGTATTGATTACTTGCATTTACTTTATTAAGCAATTCATTTATAGTTATTCCATTCATTATAAATTTGCAAAATAACACTAAAGATTAAAAAGTCTAAACCAAATAATTGTAGGGAACTTATCAACCATGCTCCTACTCTACTATAGGTAACATTATAGTGTATAACAAAGCCTCACAGTTAATGAATTGTTCACAAGCAAGTAATTTTCTAATCAAAAGACTTTAGTTGTAAATAAATATTAAGACTAAGAAATTATGTGAAAGGGTGGTTAGAACTAATAAAGGGAATTGAAAAATGAAATTATCTTATTCACCCCCTCTAGGATCATTTATGGACTTTCACACAACACAACTTGAAGCTCTTAGGATGGAAGATGATGAAGAAATCTCCTACATCAATGCCAAGTTGTCTAACTTGGTAAATGCCATGAGGAGTCTGGGTGAGGATATTCTAAAATCTAAAGTGGTTTATAAGGTGCTTAGGTCACTCTCTAAAAGTTTTAGACCTAAAGTTATAGCTATAGAGGAAAGCAAAGACCTAGAGACCATGAAATTGGAGGAGTTGATTGGTTTCCTTTAAACGTTTGAAGTGGCAATCAAAGAACGTACCAAGAAGAAGGGAATTTCCCTCAAGGTAGAAGAACCAACCGAATCCAATGAAGATTTGGATGATGACTTAGCTCTAGTAGCTAAGAGGTTCAAGAAGTTCTTTAGGAGGAACTCAAAGGATTACTCCAAGAATAAACAAATGAGAGATCCCTTCCCAGATATAGGAAAAAGAAGGACTTCTTAAAGGAGCCTCCCATTTGCTATGAGTGTAAAAGGAGAGGACATATTGATGAGAATTGTGGCATTAAGAAAAATAAGTTCAAGACAAAGGGCAAGGACATGGGAGTAACTTGGGATGACGATTCTGACGTGTCGAAAAATAAGTCACGAAGTAGTAAGAAAGGTCCATCACAAGAGGTCAAAGCCTTCATGAGTTTTGACACTCCTATGAGTTCACTTTTGGACATAAGTGATCAAGCAGTGAGAATAAGGGTGATAATGAAGAAGAGGAGGATGTCTATGATGCCTAAGAGGCCTTCAATGGACCATTCGTTCAATGTGTTGAGTTGGGAGAGAAAAACAAACAACTCAAGAGGGAAGTTAATGACCTGACCAAAAAAGTCTAAAACCCTTGAAGACACCATCAACATCCTCAAACAAGACTCTTCTTCATAAAATAAGAAAGAAAAGGATCTTTCTAAAGAAAACCACATGCTTCTATGTGCTAAGGAAGAAATAAGCTGAAAGATACTTGAACTAGAAAAGAAGCTCAGTGAGCTAAACTATTTCTAGGTCTAGAACAAGATAATAAAAAGCATGAGAAGTGAAGACTTCTTAAGGACAATCAAAATTTATCCAACAAGGTTTGTGAGCTTGAGGAGAAACTCAAAACTAAAGAAGAGGAGAATGATGAGTTAAGTAGTGATGGCTCACTCATCTAAGAGTTGGAATACCAAGTTAAAACCTTAAATGAGAGAAACAAATCTCTCAACTTGACTTGTGCTCAAATCATAAGGACGTCCCTTGATTATCTTAGACAAATCATGGAACTTGATGAGGACAAGAAGAAGAATATTTCAATGCTTGCCTAAGGAAATGGAAAGTTTGAGAAGATGATCACCATAGGCAAAGAGTATGGAGACAAGACCAAACTTGGTTACAACTTTGAGGAAAATGCCTCTTTCTCTACTTAAATACCCAAGAATGGCTTTGTTAAAGCTAAAGAGAGCACTCAACCTCCTCCACAACCTTACTATAAGGGAAAGAAAAAAGTGAAAGATCCAAGACCCTTCCAAAGGTCAAGGAAGGTTGAGAAGAGACCAAATACCTCACTCAAAGGAAAACCTCTCGAGTAAAAAAAAGATCGAAAAAATCCATGCAACTCCAATCTCATTCTTATGCCCAAGTGGTTGGAAGTAGATCCCAATCCAACCAAGCATCTTCCTCTAGAGGAGCTCAAGAAATGAGCAAACCTTATTCCTATGCTAAAAAGGCATTAAGTATGTTTCAAGACATAAAAACTTTCACCTTAAAAGAATTCCAAGGGAATGCCTCTAAAGTAGCCAAAAGGCAATCTAGAAGAGCCCAACAACCCTTCTATGATGAACAAACTAAAAGGAATACAATACAGTCCCATGCACCTAGGAGGCCCTCATTCTATTGCTTCTATTGTGGCTTAGAATGGCACATCAAGGTGGATTGTAATAAGAGGGCAATTGACATAAAGTCCCAAAGAATGCATGCTTCGAGAAAAATGCAAAATAGGAAGAATGTCAATAAAAGAAACTATTTTCAAAGAGCTAAAAATAGAAACCTTCAAAGGAAGGAGTTAACACATCATCAAAGTGCTAAAAATAAAGTTCTCAAACACCTTATTGGTAAAAGGGAGTGGGCAAGAAAGGATGAACCCAAGTGCTTGGTCATCCAAACTGCACTAAGAGCAAAAAAGCACATCAAGATGGTATCTTGATAGTTGGTGCTCTAGAAACATGTTTGATGAAATAGAGTTGTTTACCCAACTTGAGGAAGCTCAGGGTGAATATGTCACATTTGATGATGGAAACACCGCCAAAATTCTTGGGGTAGGAACAATAGGAACCCCCGGCATTCTATAACTCATCGAAGCTCTTTATATGCAAGGCCTTAAGCACAATTTGATAAGTGTAAGTCAAATCTGTGATAAAGGCTATAAAGTTCAATTCGATAAAGATGGATGTGTAATCAAGGATCACAAAGAATACAACATCCTAGCTGAAGGAGTGAGGACAAGTGACAATTGTTATGTCATCAAACCCCATCCTCAATAAGGAGACACTTGTCTCATGACCCCAAAAGGAGGAGACCAATCTCTGGCATCAAAGATTAGGACATCTCAACTTTCGGGATCTTACAAGACTTAGCAAGAAATGAATGGCCAAAGACCTTCCTAAGCTAAGCAATATTAACAATCCAATGTGCAAAGGTTATCAAATGGGAAAGTAAACTAGAGTTCCTCACAATAAGACCACACAAATGGAAACATTTAGACCCCTAGAGCTTATCCACATGGACTTGGCTGGTCCAACTAGAACGGAGAGTCTAGGTGGTAAACGATACTTCATGGTGGTGGTTGATGATTTCTCAATATTTACTTGGGTAGCATTAAGAGAGAAATCCGAAGCCTTCAATGAATTCTTAAACATTTACAAAAGAATTCAAG
>JAOXJP010032782.1:0-16754 GCA_025762735.1 Platanus orientalis | reverse complement strand
ACTTTAGCTAATCTTGAATAATATATGGATTTTTTACTTTTTTGAATCCTATTGCTACCGTCACTCCTTGTGGACTCCTGTGCTCTGAAGTTGGCCCTGTCAGTGTCAATTTTAGAAGTCACTGATGCTCCGGTCGTCCTGGTCCAGTCAAAACCAAATTATGAAAAGGGCAAGGGGGTAAAATCAAGGTTTTTTAGCTAAAAAAGCTCTCAGATGTAAATTAAAAAGGTAAGATAGTCAAATTGATCAGAGGGTGGCCCAGGAATAGATGATCCCAAGTTTAGGTGATCCACAGCCTCTGACTACATGGGATTGCGGTACTCGAGCAAGAAATTAGGTCAAAAAGCATTTTTTGAATGGTTTAGCAAAATTGTACAGGGGATGCTATTGGTTCTTCTATAAAATGTCACATCTTGCCATATTTGGAGGAATTGAAGTTTGAGGAGTCTTGAAGCCATAGAAGCTGACAGATTGGTTGTTGGATTCCCGAGCAATTGTTGAGGGTTTTTTGAAGCAAGGTCGCTTGATTGAATTAGGTTTCTATAGCTGCCTAGAGCTAGGTGAAATTGAATGGCTAATCATTTCCTAAACCAAGGGTTAATGAAATGCTTTATCGAGGGTAAGGATGAAACTGAAAAAATGGCTTTGATTTTACCTTATTCTGAGTCTCGAGGAACTTTTAAAGGCATTTCTCGTGCCGAATACAGACAAAACACAATTTTTTTGGGTTTGGACAGAAATGACTGTTTGGACCCTGGATTTTTTACAAATTAGTGTAGTTTTGATAGTTTTAAACCTCTGAATTTACAGTGGTGTGGCCATTGACTATCTGAATTTCTGATTCAGGTGCGCTCCTGGGAGTCATTCGAGCACCTGATTTTTGAAGAGATGAAGATACAGACTATACAAGATGAAGCAGAGAAAAGGGGAAGAAGAAGAAGAAGAAAGCAGAGGAGAAATGAAGAAAAATCAGATGAAAAGAATCTTGGATCGCCCTAGTTAGAGTCCTCCTCTCTCTTATTTATAACTGTTATTACACATCTAACTAACTTCAGTCTCCACTCATGAAACTGTTACATAAAAACTCTCTCCTAACTACTTCTTTAACGAACTCATTTACACTCCTTTACATCCCCCCACAAACTGAGCTGTGGTATCACACTCAGTTTGGATTTAAACCTATGAAATTTAGGTAGAGACAGAGCCTTTGTTAGAATATCGGCTGGTTGTTCTTCTGTGGGGATATAGTTGATCCGAATCAAATTTTGAAGCACCTTCTCTCTAATGAAATGACAATCCAACTCTATATGCTTTGTACGAGCATAATAAACTGGATTTGAAGCTAAAGAAATTGCTGAAACACTATCACACCAAATAACCCGAGTATGAGCAAGAGGAAGCTTCAATTCTGCCAATAACATACGGAACCAAATAATTCTGCTGCAGTTGATGCCAAACACCGATATTCGGCCTCTGTTGATGATCTGGAAACGGTAACTTGCTTTTTAGCAGACCACATAACCGGATTACTAGCAAAATACACACAATAACCACTCATGGACTTCCTGTCAAGCGGGTCTCCTGCCCAATTAGGATCAGAAAATGCCTGTAACAGTAAAGAACCTGAGGAATAAAGTAAAACATGAATGAATGTGCCTTTTATATACCGAAGGATTCGTTTAACTTCTAAAAACTGAGACTCTGTTGGAGAATGCATGTGTTGACATGCGTTATTCACAGCAAAAGCCAGGTCGGGTCTGGTTATTGTGAGATACTGTAATGCTCCAACCAATCTTCGATAGTAGGTAGGATCTGAATACAATGGGTCTTCAATGGTAGTGTATCGTTTAGTTGACATAGGTGTAGAGCATGGCTTACAATCTACCATTCCAGCTTTTTGTAGAAGTTTGAGAGCATAGGCTGCTTGAGATAGAGTCATTTTTCCATTCTTATGAATCAATTCTATACCCAAAAAATCTTTCATTTCACCTAAATTCCTCATATCAAAATGATTATGAAAAACTTTCAATAACTGTGTAATAAATGTCTGGTCATTTCCTGTAACTAATATATCATCAACATATACCAAAAGTATAGTAATAGACCTTAACCCATGTCTCACAAAAAGAGAATGATCCGTTTGACAGAGTTTAAACCCTTGAGTAGTTAAAAATTGAGAAAAACAGGCATACCAGGCATGGGGAGCCTGTCGAAGCCCATAGATCGCTTTTTGAAGTTGACAAACATGTTTAGGATAGGTTTGATCTACAAAACCTTGAGGTTGAACCATGAATATGCATTCTGAGATAAATCTATGCAAGAAGGCGTTCTTCACGTCAAGTTGCTGGATTGGCCACTGAAAATGAAGAGCAATAGACAAAATAAGTCGAACCGTAGTCATACGAATGACTGGGCTGAATGTATCATTGAAATCTAACCCCGATTGCTGGTTGAAACCCTTAGCAACCAATCTTGCCTTGTAACGAACAACCTCTCCATTTGTGTATCTCTTAAGCTTGTATACCCATTTACACCCAATCAATCTCTGATTTGATGACGACGGTACAAGAGTCCAGGTTTGTTGATTTTGTAACGCGTTGAATTCCTCTTCCATTACTTGTCGCCACTTAGGAGACTTGACTGCTTCTGTATAGGTTGTTGGTTCCACCTCAGAAGCTACCATGGTATGCAAACACAAGCGATTCATTGGCTTCCGAACCCCTGCTTTATACCTCGTCACCATCGGATGAATATTCTTTGAAGACGATTCAGGAGGTGATGTCAAGCTATCACTAGTTTGTGATCTGCCTGATGAAGAAGAGAGGGTAAGTTGAGCCGGGTCAATTGTTGCAATATCGGGTGATATGGATAATTTGTCAGATGAGGACAAAAGACCTTTGGGTGAAGAAGACGACACTGTGGGTTGATCAACTGGTTGAAATAAGTCTTGTGAATCAAATGGTCTTGAATGAGAACTCAAAATGGGATTTTGAGTCACATGATCATTTACCAAATTAAGATCCACTAGTGGAGATGTAATATCCAAATCTGATGGCATATGTGGATTCAAGGTGAGTGGAGTAAATGGCATGTGCACATTAAAATTATTTGAATGTTGGACTTGATCTACCAGTTGAGAATTGACCTTCTGTATAGATGATGAAGCTGATGATTGAGAATAATCTGATGGTGTAGTTGCTGGTATTGAGCTGTATAAATGACTGGGATCAAAACCCAAAATTGGGGCTGAAGGTGATGAGATATCCTTTCGATTATGTGCAAACGGAAACTCTGTCTCCTGGAAGAGAACATGACAACTAAGGTATACTTTGCCTGTACTTAAATCATAGCAGCGGTAACCTTTTGTATGTAATCCATAACCGAGAAATACACATTGCTTGGAGCGTGGTTCTAGTTTCGAAGTAGTGTATGGTTTAAGCCATGGAAAACATGAGCATCCGAATACACGAAGTAAGTTATAATCCAGACATTTGTTGAACAATCTGAAGAACGGAGAATGGCCTTGTAGTGTTGCTGTTGGCAGTTGATTGATGAGATATGTAGCTGTTAAAATTGCCTCTCCCCAAAACTTTGCAGGCATAGAGGCTGTCTATAGAAGCGCTCTAGTCATTTCTAATAGGTGCCTGTGTTTTCGTTCGGCCACACCATTTTGAGATGGTGTGTACGGACATGTTACTTAATGAATAATACCAGTAGACTAAAATAAAGAAGTAAAACTATTGTTCACAAACTCGCCACCTCCATCAGATCTAAATCGTTTAATGTGTTTGGAAAATAAGTTTTCCATTTGGGTTTTGAAATTATAGAACACAGAAAAAACATCAGATTTGTGTTTCAACAGATATACCCATGTAAATTTAGAAAAATCATCAATGAGTACAAGATAGAACCAGTAGCCAGAAGGCGTAGAAACAGATGACGGACCCCAAACGTCTACATGTATCAATTCTAATGGACTATTGGTTACAAACAGTGAATATGGTAAGTGAGTTTTGTGAATCTTAGCAACATTGCAATTATTACATGACTTCAAAGTAGAAACTGAAATGTTTAAGGAATGTAAAAGAGAATGGAGTACACGATCAGCGGGGTGGCCCAGTCTATTATGCCAGACTGAGTCCTCCAGTTTGGTGGTATGATGAACAGATGGAACAATGCAATTCTGATTGAAGTTGGGAAGTGGATACAAGCCATTTTCACTAGACCCTCGGAAGATCAGAGCCTTCGATTGATTGTCCTGAATATGATATTTGTCGGCATTAAAAGCAATAGTGCAGTTGTTTTCTTTCGTAAGTTGGTAAACTGAGAGAAGGTTAGTGGAAATTGACGATACATGGAGTATATTCTGTAATTTAAATTTGTGGAAAGGTGTGGTCAATATACCCTTACCGGAGTTCTGAATCGGAAGCGTCTGGCCACTGCCTACCGCGACTTTGGCAGATCCTGTATAGGGAGAATGTAACAACAAATTATGCAGATCAACTGTAACATGGTTTGATGCACCTGTGTCCAGATACCAGGTCTGGTCAGGGTACCCTGAGTGGCTTGCGGTAGCTGGTGTTGGAATTGAATTGAAATTTGTTTGCATAGGAAATGATGGTGCTAGATAAGCCGTAAAGTTCTGAAGATTGTTCGGAAATGATGAATAAGCTTGATGATTGTCATGTTGTTGATGAAGTCCTGAAGTCGATCCTTGCCATTAATAATTTGGATTTAATCGGTAAAAACAATTAATCGCCGAATGTCCAGCCTTGCGACAGATTTAGCAAAACAACCGTGACTTGCGAAAACGTCCACCTCTGCCTTTACCACGATCAAATCGGCCTCCACGAGTATTAACTTGCTGATTAGTGGTGAAGAATGCAGAGGAGACAGTATCTTGATTTGCAGGGTCACTGTGTGACTGTATTTAGACCTGATTTTTCATGCTTTTTAGAGTTTTTGAGGGAATCTTGGCAGATAGATTTCATGAAAGCCCTGGCTCCTTAAACAGTTTTTTGAAGGCCTAGCGATTCTAAAGAAATAGGCACTGATTGTTCTTGATTTGGAGATCTAGAGAATATTCTAGCTTTATAAGAGTGAAAAGTGAAAAAATAGACTTTTGACCATTTAGGAAAGATTTGAGATTTCACAGAGGTTCGAGACCTCAAAACTCTTTTCTCAAATCTGGAGATTTGAAGCTACGGCCGAAGTCGAGATATGGCGATTGACCCTTTTTGGATTCGGAGATCGGATGAGTTTTTGAGAGCTCTAGCAAGGGTCACTTTTTGGTTAGGGTTATCATAGATTGAGAGATTGGTTATTGCTGTTCTCGAGCAGTGTTTAGCTTGTGATGAATGCTTTGGAGAAGAGAGACTCAGGGGTACATATGATCTGAAATTACATCATTTAGACACAGGAGAGGCTCCAGGGGTCTTTTGAGGGTCCATGGGTCATTCTTTGAGTAGAAAGGGTAAAATGGTAATTTTTTGCTTACGGGTCAAAAAGGGTGAAAATATGAATTCTTTGCCTATGATGCTTCATGACAAGAAGGCTTATATAGGCCAAGAGATTCAGTGATCTGGATGACAGATGGTGAGTATTAAGTCTTGGAAGGTAGAAGGGCAAAATAATAATTTTTCCACCTATGATGCTTTAATGAAAAAAGGCTTATAGGAGGTGGAAAACTTATCAGTGACATGAATTAAGTTCTAAAATGTGGACCCTCAAAGTCCTGTTGATGCTTTTAAGAGAGATTAGGGTTTGTCCTGAAATAATGCTTTTCGGACTTAATAAAGTACTTTGACTGATTCATTTGCAATCGGAACATCTAGAAAGACTTCTTCGGGAATGCCTAACCTCCTAGAGTCAAGGTTTGTTCTTCCTAAGCCAAGGGTGCTTAAGGTTTGGATGTCTAAAAACTGTTATGCTGTCTTTATGCCATCACATGACCTGAGTCAAAATTTGGGTGCTGACAGATGCCCCTCTTTGGTATGTGTGGCTTTGCTGCATATAACAAAGAAGGAAGTGCCCTAATTTTGACTTGGGAGAGACCATTTCTCTTCCTTGTATGTAACTCATGGATATTAGGCAGGTAGTTTTTTTTTTAAATATAGAAATGTTTTGGTTTGAAAAAGGGTGATGGGTTGAATTTGTCTTTGATTTTGGATCAAGGTTTTAAAATGAGTTTGCTTTTGAAATGCCTTCTTGGGTTGAAAGTACCCTTTCGGTGTTTTGTAAATTCATTCATTTGATTTTCAAAGTGGGTCTTCACCAATAGAGGGATTTTCTTTATTTGGAAAACATAGGCTATCCACGAGTTATATGCAAGCAATTTACATTTTCTATAGTTCTTTGGGCATTACTATTAGCATATGCGCTGCATCGAGAGACATGTAAGTCATCGACATCGGGTGCAACTGCTTGAAAAATGCGGAAACCATTGCAAAAAACTGATACAGAAAAACTGATCATTCAAAAGCTATAAACATACGAACCATTCAAATAACTTATGCACTTGTATTTGTTGTTGGCTATCTTACTGATTCAGTTTGCCTGAATTGTTTGAAGTTGCTTATAAAATTTGTATGTTTTGCATTTACTGTGTTGATTGATCATTCTTCATTGGTAAAATTGATTGCTAGGATGTCTTTTTGTGACTGTCCTTGAGAGTTTTAAAGGGACTCAACGAGGGATGTTAGTGAAGCTCTCCCTAGAGAAGCTATAGAAAATATATGTAGTCATGATTGAACACTGCTCGGTTTTACATCAATCATGGTACACATGCACTAAATATCACTTCCAAAGACACGTGTGGCTTTACATTAGTTGTGATATATAGCATGATTGATCTACAACATTGCCTTCGTCCCACTTAGGTGAATGTTCTATTTTACGGGACTCATGGAGAGATTTTGGAAGCTCTCTCTAGAAAAGCTATGGGACCTTGGAGGGTTAGTGCTATGCATCCATAAAGTGATGGCTACATAGTCTATGGATTGATCCATGACAATATTTTCATCCCACTTAAACATTGCCAAGGTGGGGGGACGTGCAAGGGAGAATTTATATGACTCTCTCCAAAAGCCGAGGTAGAATCTGTTATGATCGGATGTTGTGCCTTGCCCAAGTAATAGCAACCCAATCTTTGCTAAAGCAGGTATAACACACAACGTTTGAGGATGAATGCAACACAATGTTTATGTCTCAATAAGCAAGCGTCACCAAGATCGGTGCTAATAAGTTGGTCTATTAAGCAGTGATCATCAGAACTTACAGAGAAATGTTAGTATGCTTTTTCCTGAGAAGCTATGAAAGGGTTTTTCTCACAAGCAACCCGTGCTATGAAAGTACTACTCAAGCTTGATAAGTGCTTAAACTATAAATAGGAAAAAATTATGGCTAGGAGCTAGCATTTCATAGACTTGATGGATCGAAGTGTGACATTAGCCGTTGTCCGATGCCAGACAACGTCACGAGGTGGCCATTAGTAAATCATGTAGCAGATGAAGTACTAACTAGAATGACCGATGCAAGTAGGCCATTCAAAAGTATGGATTGGGCTGTGCCAAAATTGAATTGGAAGAGTGGCTTGGTTGGACATGTAGAGAAATGTTATAGGCTCTTTCCCAAGAAGCAATGGTAGGTTTTTCTCACAAGTGTCCCGTTTGCTGTGAGGAGGATTCTTCAATCATGATAGCAGTCTAGCTATGGCCTTAGGAATTTCACAGACTTTATGAATTGAATTGTGATGCGTATTTACATCCTAATAAATAGACATCACAAGTGGGTTATACCCTACAATTGTCTTGACTTCGACA
The DNA here is from genome assembly GCA_025762735.1 of Platanus orientalis. Lineage (NCBI taxonomy): Eukaryota > Viridiplantae > Streptophyta > Magnoliopsida > Proteales > Platanaceae > Platanus > Platanus orientalis. The sequence continues at coordinate 8,934 of JAOXJP010032782.1, read as the reverse complement.
GAGGGTAGGTAGAAGACCAACCGGGACTAGAGATGTTGTTGCACTCTCTTCGGAAGCTGTGGAGGTTGTGATAACAAGGAACCCAATGCTACGTATATGCTTAACTCCCTCACAATATTAGTGCTAATACAATACATAGACTATGAACCGAAGTGTAGCATTCAGCTATGTCCGAATAACCAGATGCTATGCTGCAATTTGTTCATGGTTCAGGGATTGCCGACAGGGCTTATGGGAAACTTTTTGGGCTTGTTTCGATAGCCATGGGATCTCAAGTGACCGGTGCTATGTATCTGTTTCAACCATCCAATTTGCAAACTTGGCTAGCATAATACGTAGGCTATGAAGTGATGATGCCTACCTACACCCCGGATAGGCGGTTTATCTATGAAGGCTTTTCTACAAAGTTGGGGGTTGACACGACTTAGCGAACCTAAGTGGCCTGGTCGGGGTATATCAAGAGGTTTTTAGGCTTACTCCAAAAGCCATGGAGATTCCGAGGAATCGATGCTATATATCTGTTTCAATTAATTTATGAAGATGATTGTCATGGTATCTAGGCTATGGATCGATGTCAACATCTGTCTATACCCGAGTAAATAATCTGCTATGTCAATGGTTTTGGCCATTTCTGATGAGGTAACCTAGAATCTCTCACTGAACCTGCGGCGGCCTAATTAGAGCATATCAGGAAGTTTTTAGGCTTATTCTGAAAGCCATGGAGACCACAAGGGATCGATGTTACATACTTGTTTCAACCAATTTCGAAAGGCAATTGTCATGATATATAGACTATGGAATGATGTTAACACTTGCCTATGCCCGATAGGCAATCTATCATGTCAATGGTTTCAAACATTTCTGGTGAGATAACCTAGAGTTTTTCACCGAACCTATGGCAGCTTGATCAAAGCTTATTAGGAAGTTTTTGGGCTTAACTCCGAAAACCATGGAGATCACAAGGATCGGTGCTACGTATTCACGTTTTAGCATGTTACGTAGGTGATGAAAACAATGATCGACATTTGCCTATGCCCAATAGGCAATTTATGATGTCAAAATTTGGCCATTTCTGTAAAGTGAAGTCCTTACTGAACCTTTACACGACCTGCTATTCAAGGTAAAAAATGATCAATGCATCATTTTCGATCAAACATTGCCATAAGAATGGTCTTTGCTATAGTTGTTTTGCCGATAGACTGGTCTTCAACTTTTGCTAAGGGTTGTTTTGCTGACGGAGTGGTCTTCAATATTCAAGTGATTTCCATAAGAATGGACTTTTATTGAGGGTGATGACTTATCATCGAATATCTTTGCTGACGGAGCCATCTTCAGGTTTTAAGTGCTTGCCAGAGGAATGGTCTTTGCTGAAGGTGATAACTTGTTGCTGGAGTGCCTTAGCAACATAATGGACTCAGGTTTCAAGTGCTTGCCATAAGTATGGACTTTGCTGAAGGTGATAACTTGTTGCTGGAGTACTTCACCAACGGAGCGGATTTTATGTTTCATGTGCTTTCTTGAATCATGCTGGGAGATTTCACTGTTGAGGGGTCAAAAGCCCAAATTCCTTTAGGGCGGCGGCCCATTTATTCATTGCAGAGGGGCCAAGGCCCAAATTCCTTAAGGGCGGTGGCCCGCTATTCATTGCAGAGGGGTCAAGGCCCAATTTCCTTAAAACCGGTGGCCCATCAATCATTGTAGAGGGGCCAAGGCCCAATTTCCTTAAGGGTGGCTGCCCGTCATTCATTGCAGAGGGGCCCAGGCCCAAGTTCTTTAAGGGTAACAGGCCGTCTTTCATTCAAAGGGGCCAAAGCCCAATTTCCTTAAGGGCGGTGGCCCGTTATTCATTATAGAGGGGCCAAGGCCCAATTTCCTTAAGGGCAACAGCCTGTCATTTATTGCTTGGGGAGTGGCCCAATCTCATATCTTAGGGCCTTAGGCCTAATCTCGGGCCACGGCCCATTCTCATATCTCGGGGCCTTAAGCCCAATCCATTTGCTTGGGGGCCATGGCCCAATCTCATATCTTGGGGCCTTAAGCCCAATCCATTTTCTTGGGGGCCACGACCCAATCTCATATCTTGGGGCCTTAAGCCCAATCCATTTGCTCAGGGTCCGGGGTCCAATCTCATATCTCGGGGCCTTAAGCCCAATCCATTTGCTTAGAGGCTGGGGCCCAATCTTATATCTCGGGGCCTTAGGCCCCATTTATTTTCTCAGGGGCCGGGGCCTAGATTGTTGCCTAATTTTGCTATTTGCTGGGCCGATACATCAATCTCCATTGATGGAGAATGATGTACCATCCCTACTTTTGTTTGGGAGATGAGGTATCATCTCCAACTTTGCTTGGCTGTGAGTAGCGCTCTGCTAGAGATGATGCTTCATCTCAATTTTTCTTTCCTTGGAGAGGCGATGGGTTATCCCCAATCACAATTAATGGGAGATGACTTGTCATCTTCGCTTTGGGAAGATGAGGTATCATCTCCAGCTTTGCTTGGCCATAAGTGGCGCTTTGCTGGAGATGATGCTTCATCTCGAATTGTTGTTAATTGCTCCTTTGTCCCAAAGTCGTCGACAATTGTTCCGGAGGCTTCCTTTGCAAGATATGCAGTTGCATTCAACGGTTCACAGTGTTGATTGATGGATGATTGGCTGATGATCGAGCTTTGAAGCCTGGATCAGTTGAATCTTGTATTTTTGCTTTTGAAAGAGGTTTTGCAAATTCATTTTCTAGAACTCTTCTGTTGATTTTGAAAAACTAGGCCCCTTAGGGTTTTGAACATTGTGGATGACCTATTGTATTGCTCCTAAACACATAGGGTCATATTTTCATATGTTATGATGTCATGCCTAGTTTGGACAAGGTGTGAAAGGTTTGTTTGTTATGGGTATTGAATGTGCTTTTCTTGAGAGATTACAAATTACAGGCCTGTATTTGAGGTCTTTGTTCTTGCTTTGTCAAAATATGGTTCTTGTAGATGTGTGCTTATGACTTGATTGACTTGACTTGACTCAGGATGCCATTTTTGGTTTTCACCCTAAGTGCTAACTTTATTTTGCTCCCTTTTTTGCTCTTGTTTACTAGGATTGGGTCAGAGTGCCGTTTCCGGTTTTCACTCTGAGCTTTTGTAGTTTCTTTTGTTTTTGTCCCTTTTTTGCCCCTTGTGAGCACCCAAATTTTGACTCAAGGCCCAGATGGTTTCATTACAACATGGGATAGAACCAAGGTCTAGACATCCCTGAACTTTGAATAGGCAGGCATTCTCAATGGACATTCTGGTTGTGAACAAAATGAAAATACTCTAAACCATCATCACCTTGAATTTGCCAACCTTCATAAGCCTTCCCACATTGAAGCATCAAAAGGCTGGCAAATTATCATTTTACCCCTACATCCTCAACAGTTCAAATTAGACCCAATCAAACTCCAATCTTCAACTTCTTTACATCCACAAGAACACCTTGACTTAAATTTGCCAACCTTCATAAGCCTTCCCACATTGAAGCATCGAAAGGCTGGCAAATTACTATTCTACCCTTACACCTTTAGAAGCCCAAATCGAACTCAGTTAAATCCCATTTTCCAACATCTTCTCATCAACAAAGACACCTTGAATTTGCCAACCTTCATAAGCCTTCCCACGTTGAAGCATTGAAGGCTATTAAATTACCATTTTACCCCTACATCCTCAGGAGTTCAAATCAGACCCAATCGAACTCTAATTTTCAACTTCTTTACATCCATAAGAACACCTTGACTTTAATTTACCAACCTTCATAAGTTTTCCCACATTAAAGCAACAAAAGGCTAGCAAATTACCATTCTACCCTTACACATTTAGAAGCCCAAATCAGACTCAATTAAACCCCACTTTCCAATATCTTCTCATCAACAAAGATACCTTGAATTTTTTAACCTTCATAAGCCTTCCCACATTGAAGCATCATAGGCTGACAAATTATCATTTTACCCCTACATCCTCAAGAGTCCAAATTAGACCCAATCGAACTCTAATTTTCAACTTCTTTACATCACCAAGAACACCTTGACTTCAATTTGCCAACCTTCATAAGCCTTCCCACATTGAAACATCTAAAGGTTGGCAAATTACCCTTCTACCCCTGTATCTTCTAAAGTCAAACCAACCCTATTTTAAACCCATTCTCTCCATAATTTCTCAAATGTTTTCTATAAAGAAGGCACCTAGGTCTCATCCACTTTTCACGAGACCTCTAGAGTAAAACCATAAAAGATTGACAAATGACCATTTTACCCCTACACCTCTAAAAACTCAAACCACAGGCTATAAAGCTCATTTTTTCTAGGATTCTCCAACACTCATCAACATTCCTATATTGGGGTACAAAAGGGTAAGAAAATTACCATTTTACCCCCACATCCTCAAAATACATTATTTCTCCCCAAAATCAAACCTCTAAAAAAACCCCGAAGGCTCAGTATAAATAAACAACTCATCCAGTCAGTGGCCATACTCTTAGGAGCCCTAAATCTTTCCAAGGAAAATCCTAGAGGGAACAATGCCCCCCAATTTCCATAATCTGTCTCGAGAATACATCAAGCACCCCTATATCAGCTATGGGCACTTAAGGAGCTCCCGAAAACTCTCCGGAGAGCCAAATCCGTCAAGGTCAGGCTCATTCATTTTTATTTTTTAAGTTCTTCGATAAATTCCCTAATAGAGGAACCCTTCCTCAAACCCCGCACCACTTAACAACTCAGTTCTTCAATAACCCAGGCCATGCTTCTCGATTAGATGACCTCAATTCAAAAATCTCCTAGAAATCCACCAAGGATCAGATCCTCAGCCTGTCAGGTCCTAGGGCATTATAAGTCCAGAGCCCAAGCAACCATAATCATAAACACTCTCTATCCAAACTCAAAAATATCCAGTCACAGGTCCAGGCAATATTCATCGCAAGACAATTCAAGGCTCGGAGTGTAACTTTCAGCTCAAGCATCGAACTCATGCACAATCAAAACCTATGGCTCACTAACCTCAAGGGCTATCTTTTATATATAGACTTTAGAGATCAATTTTGTATTCTTATATTTCTTCTAGTGATCCAAACAAACACGGCAATGCTTCGGGTCTATTTTGACCCACTTACTGGAACCCGATTCCGATTCTGTTAGTCGCATTACGACCAGAATGTTTGGGAGATACAAAAACCTCATAAGGATTGAAAGGACAAGAGCCTTAGGACCCAAAGAATGAATTTAAGTAGTAAAAAGGTAAAATCCAAAACTGGAATATCCCAAAATATCCCATTTTCCAAAATACCCCTAAATCTTTCTCTAAACCCTATACCCTCCATTTGGAATATTCCAAATGAAGGGTAGACACTTGAGGACCACCATTCCTAGCCGTGCACCCCCACTTGCTCCCTCACTAACCTATCACTACCCGACATGTGGCATGAGGGCCCACCACCTTCACCCTCATCCACACACCCTTTCCACGTCCTTAAACCCTTCTAGAAGCATCTAGATGGGCTCCACCTAACCCTCTTCTCCTCCACACAATCCCCACCTCCTCATTTTAGCCACACATTTTCCCCTTCAAAAAGCCCACCACTTAACCCCTTCCGCTCCACACATTTCCACCTCCTTTCCTCCACCAAACACCTCATCCCTTCCACACTCTTCCACCCTAACCCACCTCCCTCATGCCCTCTCCTATAAACCCCCCTCCCATGTTTTTGAAGGACTAAGCCAAGAAAGAAAAAGAAAAAAAGAGAAGAGAGAAGGGAAAGGAAAAAAAAGAGAAGAGAGAAAGAGAAGAGAAAGAAGAAGAAGGAATCCATCCTCTACTAGGTAGGTCCTCTCTCCCCCTCTATTAAAGTTCAAAGTACACTACTTCCATGTTGTAACGGATCCACCTCCTCCAAATGCTTGAGTGAGATATGGGGAAGAAAACATATCTCCCTCTTTTGCTATTTTTTATATGATGCATGTTTACATAGCCATATTCGTTTCATTTTTATATGCTAGTGGGGTTGGTGACTTACATCAGATGTCACAACCCCTAGACCTATCATCATGCACAATTTGAACCTTAGAAAGTGGGGTTTGGTCCCTGGAATGGACCCCACTTCACCCTTCAAAACAGTGTGCTCAAACATTGTTTTACAAGATCAGCCCCCATGCATGTTTTGTTTACCCCATCTAAAAATGGATTTCGTTTGAAATTCTTAATCCACTGTTTATATAACTGTCTTCACTGTGTAACTGATTTTTTTTAAATCTATTTATCAATTTTAGCTATTTTTGCTATATTTTACAATTTAGTGTATAGCATGTTGTCCAAATTTTGAACTGTGGTACTTGTCTATCTTTTGTGAGCTATAACTCTATGTGAAAAATGAATCTTGGCCTAAAAGTTTATATGGAAACTCACAACTCATTCCTTGACTTCACTATTAAATTTGGGACCCACCTAATTTATGGATTTCAAGATATAGGTCCCACAACCCAAACATTGCTGAGAAATCTATGCACAATGCATAGTGTTTTTTATTTTGGAAAATTCTAAAACTGGGTCCCACCCCTTTACCAGGGGCTGGTGATTTTTGTGAACCCTCCTAGGAATGTCACTCACCTCCCCCAAAAGGTTCGAGGTCATAGGACCCAGGAAAGTTGTCAAAAATCCCAAAAAATAGGCTGCTGGTTTCTAACTCAGAACCAGTACGCCTAAACTCCAACTTCCATGGAGTTCATGCATACTTAAATTCAGGCATATTCCTATTTTAGGTGTACCATGAAATTATGCTCATTATACCTTGTTGGAAAGATCTCTCTCTTATCTTTTCAAAGAAACTGACCACGTTCAATTCCGAGTTGTATGGAGAGAGATATGTACATTCAGCATACGCCTGAATTCCAACTAAGTTAGAGTTCAGGCATACTTAAATTTAGGTGTATACCTATTTCAGGCATACTATGAAATTGTGCTCATTATACCTTGTTGGAAATATCTCTTTCTTAGCTTTCCAAAGAGACCGACCACGCTTAATTCCGAGTTGTAAGGAGGGAGATATGCCCATTCGAGTGCGGACTGTCCACAGTACACCTAGATCTTAGTCTAGTTAAAGATCAGAAGTATATAGAGTTCAGGCGTGTAGAGAGATCAGGCGTATATGGAGTTTAGGCATATGTGGAGTTCAGGGGTATGTGGAGATTAGGCGTACATATAAAATTCAGGTGTACTAATTAAAAAATTCCAATTTTACCCTTTCTAACAAGTTAGAATGTGGGGGATGAAATTTTACCTATTTAAACCTTTTTTCCAACCTCCCAAAACCCTTGCCTAGCCATATACATAGACCAAGTCTAGCATTAGACATCTAGACATCCAAACACCTTAATTTTATCTAGGAGACAATGCTGGTATCATGGCTACTACGTCAGTGCGATCCGGCTGAGTAGCCTGACTCAACCAATACTTTTCAATCCTTCCCAACTTTTTCTAGCCTCCCCACCTTATGTTAGGATCATGTCGTACTGGTTCACGACCCAAAGACCCTAGGACTTTACCATAGCCCAATTAGGTCCATAAAACACTCAAATTGATATAACATAGTGTTAAGCCCCTTTCACTAACATATTTCAGTAGTGGGGAGTACTCTGTAAGTATATAAAACTACCCTAAAATGAACCTACCATGAACCAGTCTCATAGTTAAACGTACTTAACTACCGAGACTTACAAACTATTAGAACTACATGTAGTCTGATCCCGACAAAACCATAGGAACACAGAACCATACAAGATCGGGTATGTAGACAGCCAGAGACTATGTCTCAGGTGCGATTGCAGTGGTCACACCAAAGGGATGGTCTAGACCAATAAAATAAAACAAACACACACACATTGTTGCTTACTGGCACTTAGAAGTTGCTAGGATAGAGGAGTCACCCTAAAAAGGTGGGTAATTGGGGTGCCTAACACTTTTCCCAATTGCAACCAAACAGCTTACCCAAATTCCTGAAAATCAGACCAGTCTGAGAGTCAACCTTAGGCCCAAGTGCCTAGCTCGGGCCCTAAAAAGCCCGTATCCTCCCTTCCCATGGAAAGGAGGCAGACGTCCAACCCTGTTTGTAAAATCCCAAGTTGGTGGCGACTCCAAAACCCTGAAGTGGGTCGCGAGACCATTTCCGCGATGCCCACAGCGAGCATAAAATATGTCTTTATCACGTTTCTTGAAGCTAGTTGGTGTATCCCAGTAACGTGTAAGGGATAGTGGTTAAGATAACTCTGGGATACAATCTAGCTCGGGTAAAACCTTGTCTCTCTACGGATTTTCACTCTTCGATAGAGATGAATGAAACTTCATTGTTGTTCTTAAAGCCCAAAAGTCTAGGGTTTGATTTTATAGAAAATCCAATAGTATAACACCACTATAAAATGATTTTCTTAAATTAAATCACTCAAGAGATCAATGTGAGTTCTCACAAGGAAAATATCAAATCTTAAGAGAATTTTACTCTTGTTTAAATCAAGTAATCTCCCTTGATAGAGAGTGCGGTTCCAATAAGAGTCTTGGATCAAGAACTCAAGGCTATACATTTATCAAAAGAAGACAGCCGAATTCAAGATCCGCATTAACAGTGAGAAGAGAGAACGAGAGAGAGATTAAGAAGACGAAGATCACAAGCAATATATCGTGTTTCCTTCTTCTTCTTAAGAGAAAACTCTTTGGAATACACAACAACCTCTTTCTTCTACCTCTTATTATTCAGAGAAAACCTTATACAACCACCCAATATCACCCGTCCAAAATTTTCTTTTTCAAAAAACATCTTCAGTTCCTCTTTATTTTTGGTTTGTTTATAGGGAACGAGGGAATTAGGGTTTATTGTTAAGTAACCCTTATTAGTGAGAGAGAGAGAGGGGGGAGTGCAGAAACCCTAGCCT
>JAOXJP010032771.1:0-16755 GCA_025762735.1 Platanus orientalis | reverse complement strand
CCCTTCATCTGCCTACTAAAATTTGTATCAATCTTTTCCATCTTTATTTTTCTTCCAGTTAGATAATTCTAGTTCTTTGTTCTCTTGTTCTATTTTCTTGATCCTCGAATCTTGAAGTTGAACCAGCCTAGTCAATCACCCCTATTTTCAATGCCCGGCTTTGATTTCTTATTTGCTTCCATACACATATTCCAAGACCTACAGCAACACCTCAAGATTGCTGTTCACCATTCTATAGGCTATATTTCTCATTCTTGAAACTTTGCAATTATCTTGCTATCAATTTCCTACTAGAAACAACCCTTAACTGCCCTGGAGCTACATCAGTTTAGCATCAAAGCCTAAGGTTTGTCCAAGTTCAAGGTCTCTTTTCACCATGGCTAATAAAAGTAATAGAATTTATTGCAGTTTAATTCAATGATAGACAGCAAGAGGATTTGCTTCACCAAATTGTGGGAAAAACACATGATTTACAAAGCAAGTCAACCATATTCAGTCTGGAAGAGCCTGGGTAATTGAAACTCAAGCTATGGCTGCTAAGTTGGTAAAGTCTGTGGGTGTTGTACCAGTACCACAGACCTGGGTTCAAAACCTGACGTCACCTACTAAAAAATTAACCACTAACGTTTAAAAAAAAAAGAAGGATCAAGAAGTTCCAACCCAAGATAAATTTGGGGATATACAAGGAAGTGAGTGTAGTAGGTCTGCCTAGACAACCCATCCAGAGACCACATTGTGAACCAGTAAGAGTCCCAGCCAGCTAATCCCATAGTATCCTGACAAGAACTTATGAATGATCAAGCAGGTTAGCTATGATGAACCATTGGCTGCTGATTATATCATAAGGAAGGTGCAACTTGATGTGCCGGATTATACCAGGAAGTTAGATCTAAATGCCTTCTCTAATTCGTTAACTACCATGAAGGATAACTTTGATTGGTATGGTATGACAGAAGATCATAAGATGTGATTCGCTAAGATGAACTTAATGGTCCCGCAAGCATGTGGTGGTGTAGCATTGACGGCCACATGTATAGACTTGGTCAGCCTCCAACTTTTCAAAGGGAGGAGATGAAGTTAAAGTTGCAAGATAAGTATCTTCCTCTTGACTACAAGAATTTTATTCAAGCAGTTGATCCAGTTAAAACAAGGAATAATGTATCATTCAAAAAAATAGAAGGAATAATGCCTGTTGAGAGTAAATTGACCACTCTTCACTTCTATAGTATGGATGAAGTTTATCTTTTTATCGATGAATGGATGATCAAGTCCAAAATCAGGCAAACTTTGACACAACAGTTTGGTCACCAAGCTTGGATGTCACTTTTTAAAAGAATTATGGATGCTACTCATTCACAGCCAACACCCATTTTCAATGCTCCAGCCAATAGATCCATTGTGTCAAGACCTCCACTAGTTGCTAGGGACAAAGGCAAAGCACCAGCAAGAGCTGTATGAGATATTGAGTATTACAGATGAAGTGAGAAAAGTCACTTGTCTACAACGTGGCCTACCAGGAACCTTAAAATGGAAGAGAAATAAGAAAGAAAGCCCACAAGTGCAAGATGATGAAGCTGTCCTTGGAGAGCAAGCAGTTACACAATGGTTGTTCAATGTATGCTTACAGTTCCGAAAGAGGCTATATAAGAAGATTGGCTGTACAGTAGTATTTCTCACACTAACGTATGGTAGAAATAATATATCAAGGCTCATTAAAAATGGACACATCAATATTAATTTTTTTCTTTTTTTTTTTTTTTTTTTTTTTAGGAAAGAAAGTTTTATTAAGAAAAGGGATGAAAGATCCCAAAAGAAGGATACAACAAGCTAAAAGCTAATAACAAAGGAATAGTCTTCGCCACCCCTCCCTAACATTCACCACCGAGTACTCCCCAGTCCCCAATATGACTACATCTCAAGCCCCAAAAGCATGCTAAATCCTTAGCATTTGAATAGATGACATAAGCTGGCTTACTATACCCCTCAAAAACTCTTTGGTTGCAGTCCAACCAAATCATCCAGCACACCGCCGCGCATACCAAGCTCCAAAGAATTTTGCCTTTCCTAGTAACCCTCTCAATGTCCCAAGAGAGGAAAAGAAGATCCATTCCCTAAGGGAAAACCCATGATAACTCAATCTCAGCCAGGAACAAAGTCCAAACCTCATATGCAAAATGGACAGTGCAGAAAGATATGATCCATAGATTCCTCATCTTGAAGGCACATGGAGCAGGCGTTTGGAATGATTAGACCATGATGTTGAAGCATATCAATAGTGGGAAGGCTGCCCTTAAGGCACGTCCACAAAAAAATAATAATAATAAATAAAAGGAGACTTTCAAAGGAGTACACATCTTCCATAACTTCTGCCATAGAGGGTGGGATGCAGTCCTTGGCCATTGGGCCTCCTTGAAAGACTTGACAGAGAACATCCCATTTTGCTTATGAATCCAATGCATGGAATCCTCTGCTTCAGATCGGGGTTGAAAATGATCCACAATCCCAATTAGAATAGTCATATCCTCATCCTTCCGCCGAAGGGACCCAACACTTCGCACCATATTAAACAAGGAGGGTGACTCCAACATAAGAGGCCTATCTGTGCACCAACGGTCTTTCCAAAAACGAATCCGAGATCCCGAACCCAACTCAAATTTAATGCCTTGTCTGAAGTCCTCGGCCACCTTCATTATAGCCTTCCAGCAACTACAACCATAGGGACGTGAAGAAATCTCAGCCTCTCAATCACTTACCACACCATACTTACAAGCAATTACTTGACACCAAAGATTATCCCTCTCATGCCCAAATCTCCAAAGCCATTTGGATAAGATTGCTTTATTAATATTTTTGATTTTGTTTAAACCCAGACCACCTTAACTCTTAGGTTTGCACACCTCATTCCAAGCCACCAAATGCAATCCTTTTCCATCCTTACTTTTCCCCCAAAGGAAATCTCTTTAGCATTGCTCTATTCTTTTTTTCTACTGAGACAGGAATTGCAAAGAGAGACACAAAATATGTGGGGAGGCTGGCCAAAACTGATTTGATCAGCACCACTTCTTTTTTTTTTGATAATTGTTGATCAACACCACTTTCCCTCCGTTTGAAAGATGACTACCCTTCCATCCTTCCAATCTTTTCTGAATCCGACTTAAGATTGTGTTCCAAGGATTTATGCTTTTGTGTGGAGCTCCACGAGGAAGACCCAGAAATGGTTTGAAAAATCGGCCGATCTAGCCTTGGATCAGCCAGATCAGATCAAGATTGGCCGACCCTGATCCTGAATCCTTGGTCGAATCGGCCTTAGCAACGGATTGGGCCGGATCGACGGATCAGGTTGGGATCAAACGGATCGGCCTTGGGATCGGTATGGCAAATCGGCCAAATCAGCCTCGGATTGGATGGATCAACTCTGGATCGGGCAATCAGAATCAAGATCAGCCGATCCGAGCCAATTTTTTATTTTTTCACCTTTAACTTTGGATCAACCAATCCTTTCAAGGATCAGGATCAGCCCAGTCCGACCCCAATTCCGATCCAGATATTTTGATCTATGGACCCAGGTAAGTAATAGGCAAGGAACCAACTTAACAACCAAGACATTCCGCCAATCTACCTAAATTATCCACCTGCCCAATACCAAAAATTCTGCTCTTATGCAGATTAACTTTCAGGTCTGACACTGTTTCATAGCATCTAACCACACATCATAAGTATTTAAGTTACTCTTCTAAAACTCCACACATAATTAGAGTATCATCTGCAAATTGGAAGTGGGAGACCTTTAGGCCATATGGCTCCACTTCAAAACCTTCGAGTCCACCTTGAAAAGCTTTGGAGAGGAGAGCCCCAAAAGCCTCTTCCACAATCAAAAAAAGAAAAGGAGAGAGGCGGTCTCTTTGTCTCAAGCCTCAAGAGTCAGGGAAATGTTCCACTATAGTACCATTCACCAGCACGGAAAAATGTGCCGTTCCATAGCATTTTTTCATCCATTTTCTCCATTTTTTTCCAAAGCCTAACCTTCCTAGCATATAGTCCAGAAAGTCTCAATGCACCCTATCATAAGCTTTTCTGAGGTCAAGTTTGCAAAGAATCCCTGACTTTCCATTTTTTAACACCGCATTGATGCATTCATTTGCCACTAACACCCCATCCACAGTCTGCCTCCCTTCAAGGAAAACACTCTGATTTGGAGAAAGGGCGGCTTAGCCCAACGGTAAGGCTTACCGTTAGCGTCCCTTGTGGCGTGGGTTCAAGTCACGGAAATAGCCTCTCCAGAAATGGGGGTAAGGCTGCGTACATCTTGCCCTCCCCAGACCTCGTGTTAGTGGGAGTCTCGTGCACTGGGCTGTCTTTTTTTACGTAATATTTTATGTTGGTATAGGAATATGTCGTGTCGGTCCTGGTAGACATCAACATATGTTGGGAGACATATAAGACATTTTGAGACATTTGATACCATGGTTTAAAGAAGGTGAAGAACAAGAAAAAAAAAATGGAGAAGATAAAGGGTGATGAGTAGGAACAAAAATATTATAAAAAGAAGTAAAAGGAGATAATTTAAAGAAAAAAGAACAGATTTTCTGTAGACATTTTAAAGAAAAAGAAAGAAGAATGTGAAGAGATGAGTTGATAAACTAGATAATAGAAGAGAAGAAAGAAGATTTAAGAAGTAGAAATAGCACTCACCATTACCGTGAGGAATTGGAGGAGATAACCAGTCCATACTGTTGTTTCAAACAACTTCAATTCATTAAAATTTTCAAAAACTGTTGTATAATGAGGTCTTAGGACCTATTTATAATAAAAAACGAAATTGAACCAAAATACCCCCTTGTATGACCGACCTAAAAAACACCCAAAATATTCTTAAAAAATCTTAAAAATTTCTAAAACATTTCTAAACTATTTTAAATTAATCTTAACCCCTCCCCATGGCTCATGACCTTATTATATTAAATTTCACTAAGAAAATTCTTCTAAAACATTAAAAGAAAACACTAAAATAAAGCCTAAAATCTATAGACAAGCTCTACTTCTTCAACAATCCTTAAGCTTAGTCCTTGGATTCCATAAAGGCTTGTACTTTTCAATCCACTGAAGAGCTACCTCATCACGTAAGATCCAGTGCTGAAGTAGAATTTTGTTTTATGGCTAATGAGATTTGTGAACTCATATAGTTAAAGAAGTTTCTTGATGAATTAGGATCACTTGTGATGGGTTTGATGAACCTCTTGTGTGATAATAAGGCAGCCATCAGCATTGCACATGATCCAGTTCAACATGGTAGAACAAAACATGTAGAGATTGATAGACACTTAATCAAAGACCATATCAAGTCTGGCTCCATTTGCATTCTTTTTGTTCAGGCGAAATATCAACTTGCAGACATCTTCATAAAAGGGTTAAACAATGCTCATTTTTTCAGATATTCTAGACAAGCTGGGAATGGTAGGTATCTCTATTCACCAGCTTGAGGGGGAGTGTTGTGATACATTACCTGGATGGTAGTATTGTCAAATGTATTATATACATGTACATGTACAACATACCATATACTGTGGTATACAAAATACAAAATATATAAATAAAATGACTCATATAGAGAGATAAACTCTCCAATACGATTTCCCAAACCTCTCTACTCTTCTTCCTTTCTCTATACTTTATCATTATAGGCTACAGATCTTTAAGTATGTTGTGCGATCAAATTTGGGTATATGAGCAAAGAAAATACAACTAAAAGTTTTAGGTGGAAGAAAAAATAAAGTCGACAGAGAAGAGATAAGCCAAGAAGAGTTTTTATAGGATTGAGCACAAGAAGGCATCCTATTCATAAGACATGTAGCACTTTGTAGGACTTCTAATCAATTTTTTTTTTCTAGGACATGCATTGTAAACAGGAGAGTGAGATTTCAAGGAGATGACTATTAATATACTTCAACACCCTTCCTTAGGAGGAATACTGTTCTCTCTTGGAAACACTTGGGAACCAAGTGCAAGTCCACAATACGCACACTTGTGCTGTACTACATTCGGGAGAATACTTTTACTTCCACGAGATTCGAACTTGTAACCTAGCTTGGCTTTAATACCATGTTAACAGTGAATTGACCAACTCTCCCAAAACCTTAAGGTGTTAGGAGAGAAACATAAAGGTTGGTATATCGTATAGTATAGTATACCTTATAGAAATAATACAAGATTAATAATGACCAAACATACCCCAACACCTACATACATCAACACTTATTGATAGAGAAGTGATGCTTGTGGCCAACTATCAGGCCAACCTGGGAGGGGGGGGGGGGTTCTTTAAATTGGTCTGTGTATGGTGACATGATAGTTAGCTTTCGCTTTGACATCACTTCTTCAACTTTATTTATTTATTGCTTCATATATCTACCAATTTAGGAAAGGGGAGCAGTCTTCCTTTTTTTTGGTGGGGGGATTTTATGGACTACCAACTAAGGTTGCTGTAGGGCAAGACAAGAACATTTCTCTTAAGTTCCCTAAGGGATTCATGGATTCAGCATTATATTTTTGATACTGAAATAATAAATATATTGAGCAATAAGAAGTACATGCAGGGAAAATATTGTAGTTTTATTATCATGTATGTAATGATAGTAACATATATCACTATAATCAACACATCTGATATAGGTACATCATTTCTTCGTGAGAACGTGTGTAAATTAGCTAGATTCCTTATTATACAGTTATTCATGACTTATCAAAGGGACAAGGAGGAATAAAATTGATCATTTGGTAAAGTTTTTCCCAGTAGAAGTGCACTTCAACTTTAGAGTGGGGGCTATGGAATCTTGTTATTTTAAACTTCAGTAGTGGTGGCTTTAGTTTTTGTCTTTAATCATTCTAAGGAGGACCTTAGTTTCCAAAATATTAGATGTCTATATAATATGAAAATGCTGAATAAAGTTTTGCAACACAAGTTTGCAACCTTTTTAAATGGAATTAAATTTATTCAGTACTGATTTCTCTTCAACTGGATAAGAGGGAAGTAAGTAGGATCAGTATCATTTCTTGACTGTTTTAAAACACGTTTCTCCTGTATTTGGCCCTGTGCTTTTTTTATTTATTAGCATAAATAGTTTTAAAAGATTTGAGATTGGCTTTTAACCACCTTTGATTATCAGTTTGGTAAATGTGAGACATTTTTTTGTTTTTTTTTGCTTTTATGTTGGATTGGCAGGGGAGATTCTTGCAAAACAACTTGCCAGTTTAGGGGCCAAGCTTATAATTTCTGCACGAAATGAAGTTGAATTGGAGCGAGTCAAAACACAACTGATTGGTATATCCTCCCACCTGAAACTGTATATGAATTTCACTGGTTTCCTGTTCATGATACTTCAATATTCTATTTTGTTTCTTTTCTTGATATCCTGTTGGCATGCCCATAGGTAAACATGCACCCAGTGGAGTGAAGGTTTTACCTTTGGATTTGACTTCTGGTGAAGATTCTCTAATGGAAGCTGTTCAGAAAGTGGGCTCCTTCTTTCCTGGTGCTGGTGTTGATTATATGATACATAATGCAGCCTATGAACGTCCTGTAAGTGAGACTCTTAAGTAACAGAACTTCTTAGAAGAGTCAATTGATGATTTGTGCTAGTGGTGCACGTAGTTGTATATATACTGATAAATATCAGGTCAATTCAGATACTAACAGGGAATTCCTTGTTTTGCTGAGGAAACAACTGCACCTTTAGCACTTCTTTAAAAAAAAAGAAAAAAAGAAAAAGTCTCTTCATTAAATGGGACAATCAATCCCCTAGAAAAATGAACAAGAAAAAAAAAACCACTATACAAGGAGAGATTCTTCAAAAACTCCACAAAAAGCATTTCCCAAGCTAACAATTAAACTCCAATTACAGCCTTCCATTCCTTTAAAAGAACCCCTACCAATATTTTCACAACCCTTACATATTCAAACCTAAAAATCACTCTCCTTGGCTTGCATGAACACCTTAAAAGAAGGCTCTAGCTATGTGTAGTTCTTGAAGAATCTGTTATGATTTTCTAACCACAAGGACCAGCAAACAGCTGCAGACACCAACCTCCAAATCGACCATCCATTGGTAGCGTGGTTTCAAAACTCGGATCGTTGGATTGGATTATTCAGGCCCAAATCCGATTCGGGATTGGATCGGACTGTGGATCGGCGATCCAAGTATGGATCGTTCAGTCTAAAAGTGATCAAATGTCAAAAAATTTCAAAAAAAAAAAAAAAAAATCCTAAAAATTCTATATATTCTTATAATACTTTCTATAAAAAAGTTTAAAAGAAAAAAACACAATTTTTAAGTATGTTAGGTGTATAATACATAAATAAACATTGTTATGACGCTCGAGCATGTATAAAGATCAAAATTGTACATTTTATAAAGAAACATCCAATATAATTACTTCTAATGCATTAAAATCAAATCATATATAGTAACATATAAATTATGATGAATATAATTGTAGGCATGATAAGTGCATCAAACATGTATAAACAAGGTTTCGAGGCTCGTATAAGTTCAAGATTGTAGTTTACTTAATCAAACATCCAATATGATTACATCTAATGCATAAAAGCAAAATTATATATATAATATCATATAAATAAAGATAAAAAAATAAAATAATGCATGAGTTGTTTCTAGTTGATGGGTTGATAAAACTTAATCTAGCCTTGTTTGGATCCCTTTTATTACGGGGGCGCAAGGGGGGTGCTTAGCTTGGCGAGGGTTTTGGGAGAAGCTTTATCTAATGTGCCAGTTTACTATATGTTTCTATTCCAGATGCCTAGAAAAAATGTTGCCCTTCTCTATGGGAAGGAGGCTTGGCAAAGGAAGATCATTTGGTAAAATGTGAGGATGTATGTAGGCTTGGAGATTTTTGGCGGTGTGGGGATTGGGCATCTCAAGGAAAAGGATGTTGCCCTTCTCAGGAAATAGCTTTGGTGATTCTCCAATGAGAGTGACAGTCTATGGCATTCCATTATTCAAAATAAATGTGGGATGGACCCTAATGGATGAGATTGCTCAAATCGTATCTTTTCTTCTTTGTCTTTACTTTGGAAACATGTCTTACTCACTCCCTACCTAATTCCTCACGTCCGTTTTGGGGTGGGAGATGATAAGGTTATTAGGTTCTGGATAGACCTTTGGTGGGGTGATCAATGGCTCTCTATTTCCCACTCTAGACTATTCGAATATCTAACCAAAAATATGTTTGTATTGCTGATGTGCTCTCCCCGTCATTGCATGGCCATGAGTGGAATTTGACCTTCTTTAAAGACCACTTTGATTGGGAAGCTGATATCTTAACCCCTTTTCTTTTGAGTCTAGAGGAAATATTTTTATATTCCTTATTTCTTGACAAAAGAATTTGGATCCTGGAGTCATCTGGGCATTATTCTTGCAAATCTTTTTTCAAGGTTTTGCTTTCTTCCCAATCCTTTGATTGGAGTTTTCTAACCAAAAGAATCTTGAACCCCCAGATTCCTCCAATGGTAAAGACATTCGTGTGGACTGTTGTGCTCAACCTCATAAATACTATGGATGTTCAAGAATACCATATATGGCCCTTTCTCCCTATTGGTGCATTCTATGCAAAAAAGAAGCTGAATCGTCAAAACCACATTTTCCTTCACTGTAACTCCTCTGAGGCTATGGGAGGACTTGAGTTTGGCCGAATGATCTAAAAGTTTTTGTGTGGCATTGACGTCCAAGGGGTTCACAATGACCCACCCTCTCTTGTTTTATGTGACTAGTCATATTCTTTATCTTGGTCCATTCCCAAGGAAGGAACTGTTGCCTTGGTGCCCTCCTCTCACTGATTGTTTGAAGCTTAACTTTGATGGAGCCTTTAAAGGAAACCCCAACCAGGCAGGGTTTGGATGCGTGTTACGGGATCACTCTAGTAAGGTTATTCGTGCCATTTGTGGCCCTTTGGAGGTGTGTGATTCCACTAAAGCGGAGGTTATGGGGCTCTTATGGGGCTGCGGGAGTTAAAGAGATTGGACATAAAAGGTTGTATGGTTGAAGGGGACTCTTATGTGGTGATCAACTGGGGGTTGGGTAAAGGTAGTGGGTCGTGGTGCCTTTCGTCTATTATGTATGAGATTCGGGAGCTTGCTGTTTGTTTGTCCATCTCTCTTTCTCATATTGATAGGAGCCAAAATGTTTTGGCCAATTGGTTGGCTAATAGAGGGGATAATTCTTCTCGTTTTTTTGAGAACTATGTCCCGAAGGATTGTTAGAGGGGCCTCCTCCCCCCTTTTTGTTGTATTTTAGTTATTTCTTTAATAAAGTGCTGTTAGTTATTCAAAAAATATATATAAGGGTATACTTGTATTTGGGTATATGATGGCATTCTCATAAATATATCCTTCTTGTATTGTAATCTTCTTTTGAATAAAAGTATCATACGTATGTGGGGAGAGTAGAACTCTCACATAAGATTCCCCTTCTTTTGTCTCTTCTTCTTCTTCTTCACTAGAAATCTCTTTGTACCCTTACACTAGAAATCCACTATGGGATGCCATTTTTAAAAGTTCCTTTTGAAAAAAACTATTTTGATTGCGGGGAACTAAATTGCTGATGAGTTCCGCTTATCATTCTTAGATGGATGGTCAAACAGAGAGTGAATTATTTTTATTTTTTATTTTTTGATAATTGGAGTGTGAATTATTGTTTGGAAACCTACTTAGCTTCTCAGGAGCACAACCTAAGCAGTGGACTAGTTGGTTAGCATGGGCCAAATGGAGTTATAACACCTCATATCATGAATCCATCAAGATGACACCCTTTGATGCAGTCAATGGTCATCCATTACTTACTATAGAGGCCTATGGAAATTGTACAACTACATTTCATCATGTTGAGCATGAATAATTACAATGGGATCGCATACTCAAGTTGTTAAAGGATAACTTGGTTTCTGCTCAAGCTCGTATGATTGCTCAAGCTGACAAGCATCGTTCGGGACGTTCATTTGAGATTGGGGATATGGTATATCAAATACTACAGCCTTACTGGCAGTCTTCTATGTAACTTTGTAGTTCCACAAAGTTAGCACCGCTACTATGGGCCATACTGAATATTGGCGAAAATGGGGCACATGGCATACAAGTTGGACTTTCTTTCCATGTCAAGAATCGATCAAATATTTCATGTTTCTTGTTTGAAAAAGAAAGTGGGGACCTCCTCTGTAGTTTCCACAACCTTGCATTCTTATTCTGACGTGGGACTCGTAAAGTTGATACCGAAAAATATCTTGGACCGTAGACTAGTGAAACGCAACACTCATGCATGATGCAGCATGCATGTAGGCAGGGAGTGTGTGCTTAGGAGATAAGAATAAAATTGCTAAAGTAAAATTAAAAAAAAAAACAAGATTCCTATTTGCAAATCCAGATGCTAATTCAGTCGATTCTTTAGAGTATATTTATGAGCATGAAAAGGAATTAGGGTCACAAAATCAAAGAACAAACAAAGACCTAAACAAAGTACTGAATTGCCGAACTAGTTTAGAGAGGCAAAATTGTAAGATTGTTAAAAAAAAAATTCTGATGCTTTCAAGTGGAATAAAAGGAATTTAAAGAATAGGTAAAATATGGGAATCATGAGGGGAAAGCATCAAAGATGATCGATGATTTACGGAGCAACCTTAGAAACCAATAGTTGACAAGATTGTGAGCAGTAAAAACAGGATCATGTAATAGGGTATGTTTAGCAAAAGCAGTACAGTCAGCCTTACAGCATAGGTCACACCCAAGCAGTAGCAGCCATTTCCATAGGGGTTCAAAGGAGATATAATAGAGAATATATAACCTCTGTGGCTGTTTTGAAGTTGACTGAGACTCTCCAATAGGTGATCAATCAAAGCCGTGAGCCAAAATAGGGTCGTAGGAGAGGTTGGCTGATGTTGATTCCAAACTGATGCAGAGGAATACTAGTGCCGCCAGGTAATAATAGGTCCAATCTTGGGATTCAGTTGAAGAAGCTTTGTGGACTGGCTCCACTTCCCTTAGCATTGCCCTGATGTTTTGAAGGGGCTAGAATAGGCTTCCAATACAAAGCTTCAATGTCTGCTGATTTTTGACCCATCTCGTAGAACCTCTTAAAAACAGGGTGTAAATGCCTGGTCATGTTGAAATCAGGCCATAAGAGATTCAAATGAGCAATTTTCCAGTGGATATAGCTCTCATTGGCGTCGTCCAGGGGTACCTTATAACCTCAAGAAGTGGCTTTGATCGAATCCTTATCGTTGGAGAATGGTAGCAAAACTCGTGAAGTTGCTCTTCAGGTGCTATTCATGCCTGGCCAGGAGAAATCATGCTAAAACTCCTTCAAATCAAAGGGAATAGGCTGGATGGAGGCACAAGGTGGATCATACAACTCTTAAAGAAGGTTTGGAGGGGTTAGTGCAAGCAAACCCTTTGATATTGAGAGATTATGATGCCGTTATGCAGTAATTCTCTGTTTCAGCAACCTGGAAATAAGAGGAAAAATATAAAAGAGGCAAAAAAGGAAGAAGAAAAATGACCTTTACCCAAGGGGAGGGAGTGGCCTCCACCACAACTGTTAAACTAGGTTGAACTTAGACCCATTCCAGGGTTTTAGTGTTCTTCAACCTAGAACAAGAGGAGGAAAAGGAGAGCATAAACTGTGAGCTTCAAATTTTCTTCTTTATTGCATACCATCCAAAAATCTGCTTGTGGGGTATATAAAACCCTCCCCACGCCTAGGTTATTACACCTAAAATCTTTATAGACTGAAATACCCCCTTTTGCCCAATTACATATCAAAATTACCCCTATCTAAAACTAAAGACTTAAGAAACCCCCAAATAATCACATCAGACCAAACTACCCTCAAAATTATGTGCCCCATTTTACATGAGACACAACTACATAAAGAAAATAAAATGGTCGTGAACATGGCCCAATCATCATCCTAGTCATGATGTCCGCATCAATTCAGTTATAGAGGTGTTGATCAAATGGGCCCATCTTCCTGTGGAGGATGCAATTTGGGAGATGTGGTTTAAAATCCAGTAGAAAATTTCAGATTTTCAACCGTGAGGACAAGGTTGATCCTATGGGGGGGGGGGGGGGGGTGGAAAGCATCCTCAATGGTAAGAGATGCATTAGGAAATCATTATTAGGTTAATCTTTTGTTCCCATTTAGGTTTGATATTCCATTTCAGTTGTAATCCATTTAGGAAGTAATTTCTTTTATTAGCGATGTAATGCTGCGTTTAAGAACATATCAGAATTTTCATACATCTCTTTGAGGAGTGCAAGAGGTGTAAACTCTCTCGAATGAGTTCAGAGATCCAATCTCCCTCTAATGAGATTAATCTTCTTCTATCTTCTGCTTTTCCTTCTCATTTGAATGCTTAAACCATCGTAACATATCAGAACTGTTACAAAATGTTGCTAAATTTGGAAAAATTTACATGGCTCCAATCCAAAATAGTGGCGATAATTCAAGATTTTTGGATTACCATGAATTACCAGATGTTTGTAGGCATCTCCCCGATATTTGGGATATTTAGATTCCCCATGGATTTTTTATCTCTACCCAAAGGATTAATATACAAGAAATCAGGAATCTTTTGTACCATGCTAGCAAGCATGTGAAATGGTTCCGAAAGAACATGATTGATCAGATGCCAATTGGTCATTTTTGTTCTAGAATCTCCTTGGTAGGACGAATAAAAATGTATCCAACCTCTGTGCAAGTTGTATGGCACTTTGTTGTTGGATGCCATATTTGTGGTCTACCTGAAGGAAATTAATGTTGCCTCTTACTACTGATTTTCTTCTGGTAATCTGTTGAGAATATGGTAGATGTTGATTAAATTTTTCGTAGGTTTCAAATATGCTGAAAATTTTAAAAAGCTTAGCTTTGTTTCTCTATTTTTTCTGTTATTAATAAATTATCTTGGAACATCTATCCATCAAAGTCTGAATATTCCTAGATGGGAACTTGAGATGATCAAAATGATGTGGACACCCATGTAATCTTTTTTGGGATTTTTTCATGTTTGATTTCCACAATTCCAGTTCCAGTTTTTAAGCAGTAATGCTATACCAATGCTCTTAACAATCATTTTTTTTTTAATGTCCAAATAGATACTGGTGTTTGGACCAATGTGGTGGCTGCAGGCCAAGGACCTTCTGCCAGATTTTCTGTGGCTGGGGACTGTTTGGATTTACAGAAGGGTATTCTTATGTTCATGGGCGGTTGCAATCCAGAACTAGAGGCCTTGGATGATATGTATTACTTGCACACAGGTTTGGCTATTTTCATAAAACTCTTTCTCAATCAATGTAAATTTCCTATAAAGTAAATCTGTAATTATGTCTTACTATGGCATCTATTAATAGAAATTTCAATGGATAATGGGAAAAATATACGTGGGCAAGAGAAAATTTCACTTCGGAAAGAATTGAAGAGGAAGTGCCAAGAACATTATCTTTCAGCAAGCCTATCGACTAAAAATAATCATGTTCCTGAACATAGGACAATGCCTGATTTGTGCCAATCCATGCCAATGCCAAGTTGTGGCCAAGCAAGTAAGAAGCTGTTCACTCTTATTGTTATTCAATCTGTGTCAATAGGAAATTCAAATGATTGGCTTTTTCATATTCAAAGTGTTGATATATGAGGGTTAGGGGCAGAGCATGGCATCAATTTTCCTGTATTGTAAATTTACGGAGGTAGCATCTCTCTTGTACAGTTCTACTACAAGTGTTTGTATCATAGGCTTTTTGCAAATTGTATCAATGTACAAGTAGTTGGTCATCTGAGATGCAAGAATGGTAATTGGAAATGGGGTGATGCGTGAAAATTCTGTCTTCCTGTCTGTCATCCACTTGGCACATGTGTAGTAGGTGTATGTGCGATGTAAACCATTCAATCCTTTAGCCCTACTGAGGAGATCTCACAGTTTAACAATTCTGCCCAAGTGGATGATCCTAACTAGACTTCTTCTTGTTCTTCTTGTCCTTTTTTTTCTTCTGAATCAGTGATCATATGGTCTGGGGTATACATTATCAGATTGCTTTGAATCATCTATCTGAGGTGATCTTTGTGATATAGGATTTTGTGTGGTGGCCAATCCACTGTGTGGTGGCCAATCCACTGTGTGGTGGCACGGATCCCTTCAATTCTGGGTATGGCCAATGCACTCACCTATCATCGTGCAAAGTTTCATGTTGATCTGATATGACTAACCCTATTTCTTATAGTGCCTAGTTCTGTCCAGAAACCAGAATTATGGGTTTTGTCTCCTTTTAATCTGATCAGTCCATTCATCGAGTGTTATTTTCAGCTTGTTTGAATATGTTTTTAGATTCTTTTTGGGCCCATAAACCACAGGATTTTGAGGCCATAGGCCATCCATTATCAAAGGTCATCTTTTAAGAAATTCATCACTTCTATTATTTATTCATATCCTTGTGATGATTGGAGATGATTCTATTTTTGGTGAAGTTCATATGCACTCAATTTCTATGTTAAACCAAAATGAAATGGTTTCATTCCAAGTGACAAACAAACACAGTGTTGAATGTTCTTTTTTTGTCCCCCTTTCTATTTCAAAATTATGCAGCCTCCCTCTCCCCTCTCTCTCTCTCTCTCTCTCTCTCTCTCTCTCTCTCTCTCTCAATTATTTTGATTTATCTATCTCTTGAAGGAGCAAATACTAATAATCAAGTGGTAGCGATGGCCCATGTGAAACTGTTAGCACCTTGCAAATCGTTAGTAAATCCTGTAAAGAAGCCCAAAATGAAAAAAGAAAAAAAGAATGAATATAAAACAAAAATAGACATTTTAATCAGTATAATACTGTTTTATTCCATTTGGTACAGTATGTGATTTGGTTCTTTATTTTATTTCTCTTACTTGCCAGGTTGTCAAATTCTTATGTATTTGTTAAACCACCCCAAGTATTTTTGCTTCATTAAGCTTGGATGATTGTCATTACAATGTCACTTATTATTAACTTAATGTAATGTAAAAAAAATTTGAAATACAATAACTTGAAATAAGGGGGTATGGTTGTCTGTAATAAAATAATAAAAGAATGTGTGATTTATGATTTGTGAATGTGTGCTTTGGATTTAACATGATTGCTTGATTGTTGAAATTTAAAATTTAAATTGTCATATTTTTCATAATCTCATATTTTTGTTACTTGTTTATATCTTTTTGTTTGTTTGTGTTTTTTCTTTAATCAATAAAGCATAAACTTATTAATGAAAACAAGAAGAGCACAGAGAGAGAATTTTTTTTAATGTTTGTTTATATTAATTTTCTTGTCAAGTAATTTATTAAAGACAGGTGTGTGCTTACTGCTAATGCCTTGTGCTTTAGGTAAGTAGAGTGCCTCACCTTGTGCCTTGGCATTTGAAAACACTACTCAGGCATATTTAGTTTCTTTATATTCTTTTTCAATTTCTGTTGGCACAGCGGAAACAATCCTGATATTCCATGTGACAGGATATGGGGCTAAACCACTCACGATCCATGCACTAAAGAATAAAACAGTAGCAAAGAAATTAATAATAACACAAGATGAGGATTTTACATGGTTCATCAATGTGCCAACATCCACGAGAGAGAATCAAATATGTGAATGCGAAATCCATACAAAGAAGTGTGTATTTTGAAACCCCAAAACCCACACTATTTCCCTTTGTACACCCTCTCTCACTCACCCTATCAGAAC
>JAOXJP010032761.1:0-16755 GCA_025762735.1 Platanus orientalis | reverse complement strand
GTGCTGATGTGCCCACCGCCTGACAAGGAGCAGTGGTTAGCATTCGTTAAGGTGAGCATTTTTTATCCATTCACGGCCAAGTGATAACAACTCCTCCAATTAGTAAACCTACTTCCATCGGTTTTATATCTATTCTCGAATTTTATAACTTCCTTTTTAAAACCTATCAACATGCCACCGTCTTTAAGAGATTGCCTAAACCTAGATCTCCTTCTGCTTAGTCATTTATTTTTTATTTAATTAAAATTGAATGTCTAACATATAAACTACTCTTATGTCAAGAAAAAAAAGGAGATGTAGGTCTAAGTGTTAGAAATCTTCATATTTTCAACAAAGTTCTACTAGCAAAGCAAGCATGGAGAATTCTAGAAAACTCATACTTTATAGTTAAACCATATATATAAGATAATCTTAAAAAAGAAGATTATCTTAAAACTAAAGTTAAAGATAATAGTTTTTTATTATAAAAAAGTATAATGAAAGGAAGAGATTTGCTATCTATAGGAATAAGATAGGAGGCAGGAAATATTGTAAACATAAAATTATGAGAAGACCCTTGGATACCCTCAATTCCAGGTTTCAAACATCAGAAAATAAAACCTTAAGAATGCATAGAAAAAGTAAAAGAGATTATTAATGAAAATTATAAGGAATAAAATATTAAATTTTACTAGATATTTGACTATTTAAGAAATAAATTTTTTAATTTTTTTAATCTTAGTAATGATATAGACACATATAAGTTAATATTTAACAATGAAAATAAGAATTTTTACAGTTAAATCTACTTATCATTTGGAAGTACTTTTAAATCAGGATTAAAAGAATTAGAATACTACTTCGAAACAATTATTTTAGCAAAAAACATGGGGACTTAATGTATGCCTCAAAATATTAGAAATTTGTATCAAGAGAGCATGATGATGTGTTACCAATGAAAAAAATCTTATCATCTGACATATCGGCACTTTAAAAGAAAAATACTAGTGTTTTTGTCAAGAAAAAGTGAAAAAGGACACATGCTCGCCACCAGTGGAAGCAAGCTACCCCCCTTACTGGTAAAGGGAAAACGCTTACTCTATAGGGGCACTCCCAAGCTTGTGAAGAAAATGCTAACCACAAGTGAAGAAAATGGTGAGCGCATAAAAAGAATTATAAATGTTAATCAATTTGCATATATATAAAGAAGAGAATGAGCCAATGCCCTAGTGCTCTGGTGGCTGAGGCATATTTCTTCCATAGGGAAGACCTTGGATCTAATCTTGGAAGGGGGATGAGCAGTGCAAAGTGGTGTCGCCTGCTTAGGTTCTCGGTTCTAACTGGTTCAGGCCAGTCCCGCTTCAAGTGGCTGTGATGATGAAGGCTCACATGGCCATACCCAAAAAAAAAGAAAAAAGAACAGAATGAAATGACCTTGCATGGTCTAGTGAAATGCTTAATTGTGGCAAAGATTTGGTTTACTTTGTCACTCTCTTTGAAAATGAATGATAATGGCTTTCATTGAATGTGGGGGAGAAATAAGGTTAAAATTAAAATAACTGAAGCAATAATCATTATCTGTTGGACAATTTGAAAACATATATAAACGGATTTTAATGATGAATCTTTTGATGTAAACAACATTTTTGATTCCTCTTGTAACACTGTCATGAGTAGTCCATAGAAATGGTTACAAAGAATTATGCATAAAGATGTTTTGAAATGTAATCAATACAAAAATCAAAAAATTTCCATTTCTTTAAAAAAAAAAAAAAAAAAAAAAAAATTACTTTTATGCTTTATACTTCTACCAGAGTAGGGGTGGCAATATTTGACACAACCCATGAACCCAACACGAAATAAGTGGGTTACGGTTGACTCTAAACATATTTTGGGTTCAAGTAGGTTGACTCGTTTTTACACAATTAATAAATGAGTTGGATTTGGGTTGACCCATGGGTTGACCCATATAGTCATATACCGTTATCTTGACACGACACAAACCCGACCTACTTTTATGCTTTAGATTTGTGTCGTGTCAAGTTAATTATAACACAACAATACCATTATATATATATATATATATATATATACAAAACCTAAAACCATTTGCCGGGAGAGAAAGGAGGGAAGATTTTACCCAACAAAAAAAAAAAAAAAAAAAGAGAGCGAAGAGATGAGAAGGGGCAGCTGGCCATCAACAAGCATCCTAGTAGTAGCGAGTAATGCAAGTATGTCGCCATTTTCTTCTTCTTCTTCTTCGGGTCTGATTTAGGGTTTTTTTTTGCTGGCCTTCAATCTAAGGCCTCAGGAAAGGAAGAGGGAGGAGATGTGAAGGCGTAAGAGTCGTTCGTCCACAAAAGTTCTTCTAGAAACAGAAATAGTGGCCACCGGCGACATGCACAGGATCACAAGTAAGTCTTCCTCATCCTTCTTCTTCCAAAGGCATCAAAATAGAACAAGGATTTAAAAAAAATTCATAATCGAATATTTGGATTCGCATCCGATATTTGACAGAGTCCAACAAAAATGTATTTTTCAGACATCCGTCAAATATCTGATGAAAATTCAGATGTAGGTACAAGTTAAACAAATCAAATGTGGATGTATATACATCTGCTTCGAATTTGCTTTGTTTATAGCCCTATTGCTAAGCAATGGTCAACTTTTGTACCATTGATTTGAACCACATGGCAGTTTCAACTGGCATTTCTAAAATATATAAAAAATTACAATTCTCTTTCATGGTGAAAGGAAATAATTCAAGAAGAAAAAGAGACAGTTTTGAAGGAAAACTAAAATCAGAGTTGTAGAATAGAAAGCAAGAAATGAATGAAGAGAATATGGTACCTCATCTAAGGTTTCTATTCAATATAAATAGAAGACTATTACAATCTCTCAACTTCTTAACTAACCAATCACTCTAACCTTTCTCTATAACAAACTCTAACAACCTATGTTTGATTTCTATTATAACAAACTCTAATATCTCCCCTCAAACTCAAAGGTGGTAAGACTCTGAGCTCGATACAGAATTGAGAAAATTTTGAATATGGTAAGGGCTTTGTCAGCACGTTTGCCTGTTGATATTCAGTTGGAACATACTGAACTTTGAGTAACTTCTACACAATCTTCTCTCGTTCAAAGTGACAGTACAATACTCCAGCTCAAAGTGCTTTGTACAAGCATGAAATACTGAATTTGCTAATAAGGCTATGGCTAACTTATTGTCACACCATATGATTAGTAGCAAAAGCAATGTGATTTGAAGCTCAATTAATAACATATGCAACCAACAAAGTTTGGTTGCAGTTGAAGCCAATGCACGGTATTCATATTTTGTGGATGAACTAGACAAAGTTGTTTGCTTCTCAGTTGACCAAAGAATTAGATTCTTCCCCATGAACACTCAATAACCAATTGTGGATTTCCTGTCAATTTTATCCCCTGCCTAGTGTACATCTGAATAGGCATTTAAAACAAGAGAACTAGATGAGTAGTTCAAACTAAATTGTACTATTCCTTTAAGATATCTTAAAATCCTTTTCACTACTCGATAGTGGGATTCTCTTGGTTCTTGCATAAATTGATAGACCTAGTTCACGGCATAGGCTAGATCTGGTTTAGTAATCATAATAGACTGAAGTGCACCCACGATGCTTCTATATAACCTTGGATCCGAGAAATATGGATCATGTAATAAGGGTAAAGACTTTTGTGTAGTGATTGGTGTTGGAGTTGGTTTACACACCTACATGCCTACTTTTTGAAGTATACTAACCGCATATTTCTCTTGAGATACAGTTACTCCAGACGAATGATAGGTAAAATCAATGCCAAGGAAATGATTTAGCTGTCCTAGTTGCTCATGGAAAATTGACTATGTAAAGTTTGAAGAACAATCTCTATATATGAAGAGCTACTACCTATAATGAGTATATCATCGACATAGGCAATAATAACAGTCATACTATTATCTGAATGCCTAACGAACATTAAGTTAACTATGAGGCAGATTTTGAATCCTTGCACGAGTAGAAAATTTGCGAAGCGAGTATACCAAGCCTTATGAGCTTGTCGTAGCCCATAGACTTATTTTCTGAGATGACACAAGTGATCAGGACAGTTAGTGTCTATGAACCTAGGAGGTTGTGTCATGAATATGTTTTCTGAAATGTACCCATGTAGAAATGCGTTTTTAACATCAAGTTGATTATTTTCCATTTAAAATGTAAATCTATAAATACAATCAATCCGATAGTTGTAATATGTACCACAGGATTGAACGTGTTGTGAAAATTGACTCTAGGTGTTTGATTGTACCCATTTTGCGACCAAATGTGCCTTGTGCCTAACAATATTTCCATGAGCATCCCGTCTTAATTTGTAGACCCATTTGCACCCAGAATTTTTAGAAGAGTTAGGCGAAACAAGTGTCCATGTCCCTTGAACTTTTAAGGCTAAGTATTCTTCTGTCATAGCCTTCCTCCATTCTTTAGATTGAGCTGCTTCTTTATAATGTTATGGTTCACATTCGACTATTGGATTAGCTTGAAGACAAAAGATATTTTTCGGTTTGGTAAGACCATTTTTTGAGGTGTGTAATCATGAGGTGGGTATTAGTGGATGTTAAATTTGGAACAATAGAGTTTAATTGATTCGGGTAAGATATAAAAGGTTTCGGGTAGAGAAGATGAAGTTTCTGGGTCATTGGGTGAAGATGACAAGGGACTAGTGTTTTGATTGAATGAACACGGAGTGAGTTGATGATCCAATGGTTGATTTAAATTATAGTTTGAAGAAGAATTATGCACATGCATATTTGAGCCATTAAAATTGTTCTTATCCAACGGTGTTGGAGTTGACACTACATCAAACAGTTGTTCATGATTTGTTGACTCTAGAGATGATAAACCATTATCAACCATCCTATTGTATGCATCAGAGATATCCAACGATTGGTAAATAGGTTGTGCTTGTTGATCCAAATTTGATAGATGAATTGATTTGAATATTGCTCTTGGTTGAAAGGAAGTAGTAGAGACTGAACTGAATATAAAACTTGGATCAAACCTAATTATCGGAGAGGATGGTGAGCTATTTACCATTGAATCTAGTGAGGAGCATGGAAACTCATCTTCCTGAAATAACACATGCTAGCTGAGAAACACTTTTCCATACTCTAAGTCATTGCACCTATAACCCTTGCAGTGGAAGAATATCTGACTAATAGGCATCTTTTCGAATGAGCTTCTAATTTATCAATCACATATGGACACAACCAGGGATAGCATGCACATTAAAAAACTTTGAAAAATTTGTAATCTTGTTGCATGTTATACAATTTATGATATGGGTTATCTCCATGTAAAACTTCAGTAGGCATTCTATTTAATAGAAATATAGCTATTAAAACAACTTCACCCCAAAATTTGGATGACATTGACGCAATATGCATTAGAGCTACAACTGTTTCCATGACATGTCTATGTTTTCTCTCCAAAACCCCATTTTGGGAAGGAATATAAGGACATGTCATTTGATGATCAATACCAGAGGATGCACATAAAACAGCAAACTGGTTATTAATAAACTCCTCTCCCCCATCAATATGGATTGATTTAATCTTGGTGGAAAATAAGTTTTCTACCTTAGTTTTAAAATTAGAGAAGGTAGAGTATACTTCGGATTTTTTATGTAACAAAAACAACCAAGAAAATCTAGAGTAGTCATCTACGATTATCAAGTAATATTTTCAACCAGAGAATGTAGGTGAAGACACTAATCCCCAAACATCCATATGGAGTAGTTGTAAAGAAAAAGATGAAAATGTAATGTATTTGAGTTCAACAAATGGTTCTTATGAACTTTAGTTACATCACAATGAGAGCAATTTTGAGAAACAAAAGGAAGATTTAACATTCTAAAGATAGAAAGTAAAGTCTTATTTGCAAGATGGCCCAATCGCTTGAGCCATGTTGATGAGACCAAGCTTTTACTGTGGAAAGCAACTGGGTGAGGCAAATGTTTGATTGAAGGAGAAACTGTTTGAAGTGGATAGAGTCCATTTTTAGGCTCTCGTTGGCATGCAATTCATATCTTGCGATTGTGATCCTTTAGATAAATTCAGCAGATTGCAATCAGGCTGATCATTAGATCACATTGTGGCAGACATTTGGCTACAAGACTTTTAGGGCATGATCTAGAGGTAGTTGAAATGAAAACCTTGCATTTGGTATGCAATCTCAAGATTATGAACTCTTCTTATTATATACCAAACTTGTGAAATATATGAAAAATCATTTTAAAAAAAATACAAGAAAAATCAATCATTAATTTCTAAATCTCTGGTATCTAGATCCAACCATCACAAAGGATTGTTGCCATTTTGGAAATTAGATCTGATTGGACATGGTTCAGAGCTCTAAATTATAGGATGACTGGAAAAAGTTACTTCATGTGGTTCAAATCACTGTTCCTTAAATTTGTTAGGCTCACACCAATGATGTGCTAACCCGGCTATATCAAAATAGCTAAAATCATATCTTCATGTTGTCAAATGATTTCTACATTTTTTATTGACTTTGTCGACTTTTATATGAAATTACTTACATTCAATAGTACAAGAAATGCCCAAATGTCTATTATGAACATTCTACACTTGTACGAAAATACCTCCTAACACATCATTTGATATAACAAAGTATCCCACATTTTTGGTACCCTCCATCAAATTATCCTTACTGCCATGTCATCAATATATAATATTTCCATGTTTGAGGAATATAGTTTGCAAGGTATCAATTTCTCATATCAGATAATCATCAAGAGATCATGAAACTCCAAAGTTTCTCTTTGCCCCACTTTTCATTCTATTAGATCAACAACATAATTCCTCTGAAAGGAAACAATTCCTCAATTCCTTTTGTGATTCCGTGGCTATAAAAAAAAATAAAAATAAAAATCTCCAATGACCATTGTTGCCATTGAATACACACCAAGCCAAACATATTCTCTCCCCAAATAAATTCTTATCGCAAACAAGTAAAATCATTAACCTAACCAAGAAACAACCCACAAAATACAATTGGGTACATTATTCTATTCATAGTTCCCATTTGGTAAAACCCCAGATATTACGTGACATAGAACAGATGCAATGAAAAATTAACAGATCAAACTAGATAAATAGCATAACTGACGAATTGCAGTTTGATTCCAACCAGTTGTTTTGCTGCCATCAAAAGATGGTTGAAAAAAAAGACTCAAAACAAGAAGAGATATTGAAGAGAGCTAGAATATGGTTTGGAGTTTAGCACATTCTCAACTTGAATCACGATCGGTGAGATCTTCGATTGCACTTTTTGTTACGATAAAAAAACAGAGTAAAATAAGATCTGGATCAAAAGATCATGACCTAGATCACATACCAAATGGATAGAATTTGGCATTAGATCACGATCTTATAGTGAATCGCAATCGGAGATCGCATGCCAAAGACAACCTTAGTGTAACCCTGATGGATCACCTTTTTTGAAGTGTTGTCCTGAATGACATAAGAATCAATACTAAACACAATGGTACTGTCATTATCTCTAGTAAGTTTATTTACTGACAAAAGGTTTGTAGCAATTTTAGAAACATGCAAGACAATATTCAGTTTAAGAAAATTAGGAGAAGAAGAAATAGGAACAATAGCAGAACTTGTGTTAGAAATTGGAAGAGTCTGGTCTCTCCCTACAGCTACATTGATAGACCCATTATAAGGAGAATGGATCGAAAGGGTTTCTAAATCTAGAATAAATATGGTTTGATGCCCCAGTGTCCAAAAACTAAGTAAACTCTAGGTTTACCTGAAAGAAGTTCGAATGCACAACTGAGGGACGTGTATGCTATGTAGATGCCACATTCTATTTTGCATAATCACTAGCCTGAACTTGGTTTTGCTTCTAATAGGAAGGGTCCATACGATGGTAGTACGCAAAGGCAGAGTGACCCTATCTGCTATAAATTTGATAGTATAGTTTAGGCCTGTTAAAAAAGAATCGATTCTTATTACAACCTCCATATTTTCCACGCTTGTTGCTACAAGAATTTTGATCATTGTCACTCTGGCTTGTGGCAACAAAAGCAGGTGATAGAAAATTATCTTGCTGCACTGAAGAATTGGTCTGTTGAACCATTATTTATTGATCTTCAAGTAGCAAGAAATCTTGCAATTCTGGAAGTGATTGGGTTGAGCATGCATTCGGATAACTGTTTTGAATGCATTAAACTCTTGAGGAAGACCATTGAGGGTATGGAGCACCACATCCTCCTCATCCATAGGACATGCTATTGTAGCTAGACTACCAGTTATTGCCTTGATCTGCTTGAGGTACTCGTTCATAGATTGGGTTCCTTTCTTTAGATTTTGAAGCTTATTTTTAAGTTTTAACACATTAGAGCAGGACATAAAAGAGAATTTCTTTTCTAATGCTTTCCAAACGTCTTTAGAGGTTTTATATTGCAGAACATAAGGAAGCACATTCTTAGAAGTTGAGAAGAAAAGACAAGATAGCAATTATTGATCGAGCAAAATCCAATCGGAAAATTTTGTGTTCAACTGTAGATTTCATCATTATCAGTGGTGGATTCAGGAGGTTGATCAAATGATCCATCAATTAGAATCTAGAACTTGTGAGCTCTAATGGCAGTTAGGATCTGAGATAGCCATATCAGGTAGTTCTCATTTTGAAGTTTCATAGTTACAAGAGTAGAAATATTGGAAATAAATGATTGAACAATGGTTGAAGGAATTTTAAGAACAAAGGATGAATTTGAAGCTAAGAGAGAAGAAGAACTCTTATATGCAACCATTTCAAAGAATGACAAATTGATTCATAGGTATGGGCTAAAGAAATACAATAGATCTAGAGTGATTTCTAGTGAAGATCTTTGCTCTGCTTCAGATATGAAATGAAGCCTAGTGATGATCTCCACTCCATGTCACTTTTGTTGATCCAACGATCTTCTTTAAGAAAAGATGATAGAGTCCCAGACGACCAGAACAATGTCAATCTTGGGCTCTAATACC
Source organism: Platanus orientalis (assembly GCA_025762735.1). NCBI lineage: Eukaryota > Viridiplantae > Streptophyta > Magnoliopsida > Proteales > Platanaceae > Platanus > Platanus orientalis. The sequence continues at coordinate 7,700 of JAOXJP010032761.1, read as the reverse complement.
ATGAAGGAAAACTAAAATTAGAGTTGTAGAACAAAAAGCAAGAAATGAATGAAGAGAATATGGTACCTCATCTAAGGTTTCTCTTCAATATATATAGACTATTACAATCTCTCAACTTTTTAATTAACCAATCACTCTAACATCTCTCTATAACAAACTCTAACAACCCACGCCTGACTTCGGTTATCACAACTTAATACAGTTATGTTAGCTATATTAGCCTTAACACTCACTCCTTAACAAGTTTTGCAATATCCTTACATCTCATGTATTACCCTTTTTAAGGTCCCTCTACTTTGCTAAGTCATTTGCCATTTTTCAACTCCCATTGTTGGATTTTCCACAATGAGGATGAAACAATAGCTCATTATCTTTTATATTCTCATGGTCTTGGAAACATTTGGGAAACTTTATTTCCCATAATGGACCCTGACAACCACAACCTAGTAACTTTTGCAAGTTAGTTTCAGAAATGGATCTGTTTTATATGAGCTTCGAAAAGTGTAGCAAGAATTATGATCCGTAGAATGACTATTTTCTATTGGCTACTATGGAAGCAACGTAGCTCAATTATGTTTAATGGTACTAATGTCAGTAGAAATAAAGTAATCATCTATTTTCGCAGGATGACGAATGACTTAGAGAACAACATGGGCCCCATTGACTACTCACCATCTCATCTTTTTGACCCTTCAAGGGTTTTTGTTAGACCAAGCCCCCGCCCCCCAAAAATAAACAGGTTGGGTAAAAATTTGCATGGATGGTGCTTGTCTGCTCAACCAGCCACACAGAGCTACAACGGCTATAACTTGTGATGATAGGAAGATGTGGTGCGGGTCAATTTTTTGTCACGACAACTGGCTGTTGCTTTTGAAGTGGAGATGGAAGTGATCAGATTAGGCCTAAGGTTAGTGGTGTAGATCAAGGCTCCCAAGGGTTAAGGTGATGAATGGCAAACCGGAACAGTACTCGTGGTTTAAACAAGATAATTAATCGTCTCTCCTAAAACCCTAAGGTTGTAGGAGAGGTTAGAGTTAACATAATTAATATATTTCAACACTCTCTATTAGGAGGGACACTCTTGAACAATGAACACATGAACACGGGGATCTAGGTGCGAGTCAACATAATGTGTATACATACGGGAAGTTTTGAACTCACAACCTAAAACCTGCTCTAATACCATTTTAAATAAGCAATTAACCGTCTCTCTTAAAACCCTAAGGCTGTAGGAGAGGTTAGAGTTAATATAATTAATATATTTCAACACATGGAGGGTAAAGGTATGCTTCAGTGACAGTCTTTTTCTAATGGTGTCTATACCACAAATTGTCATCACACATGTACATCAAATGGTTTACTCTCAAGCTCACGACCTTGCACAGTTGTATCTCAGTAGGTAATTGCTTTGTAAGCTGGAACCTGGCTTTTGTTTCTCCTTAAGTGATGCGTCACAATCCCCTCAAAAAAATAGGCTACCATATTTGCCTTTCTTCTTACATTTCTAATAGAAACTTCTTCAAAGAAAGGAAATAAAAAAATACAATCATTAATATGTTTCATCTACAAAGATGGTAGAATAATGGAAGAATTATTTACATTACCCAAAAAATTATAAAAAAAATGTTTCATTTGCCATGAAGAGAATTATATTTCCCTTCAAACAATTGTCCATAGTTAAGGCATTTCCCTTCCATCCTTGCTACCATTATTCTTCCTTTTCACATCTCTATTAAGATTAAAGAGAAGAGTTCTACATCGGATTTGTTAATGACACTTTGACGAATGTACTTAGCACAATGAATCTTAACTATATTGTAGGAACCCAAAATCCTAAACAAATCAATAATACTCTCCAAAACTTTTAGGGCTAGTTTCCAGAAGAATAATTCAAGATAGAAAGATTGAGGAAAACACATACAATTGATTAGGGTTGTTTCTAAAACTCAAAATAAACTTTATTCCTCTAATTAGTGATAATTTCAACCTTTAAAACCTTCTCAATTACATACCACACATTTTAGTCTCATTTATATATGAAAAGCAAAACCTAAAAGTCAAGAAACCAAGTTTCCAAGAAAACAAGAAGATCAATTAGCCTAACAACTAACAAACTCTTAACTTTGACTTTAATAAAACTAATTAACAAACTCCTGACTAATTCAAGAAACTTGATTAACTTTATTTAATTTCTAGCATTGCCTCCCTTAAATCAAATTCCATTAATGTGATCATTCCCATCATCTTTTTCAACTTTGTAACAGAATTTGTGGACAACAACTTCGTAAAAATATCTGCAACTTGATCTTTGGATTGACAAAACACTAATTCAATCTCAACATCTCTCAAAAGTTCACGTATATAATGGAGTTTGATATCAATGTATTTACTCCTATAAAAATTGAATTTTTTGTCAATGAAATTTCTAACTTATTGTCACACATAATTTTTGTTGAAACCTCTTGCTTCTGATTTAAATCACCAAGAATCCAATATAGTCATACCGTTTGAAAAGCATAATATGCAACTGAATTATATTATGCCTCCACTATTGAAAGCGCAACCACGTGTTGCTTCTTTGATGACCAAGAAAATAATCTTGAACCCATATATAATGCATATCCTAAAGTGCTTTTTCTTTTCTCAAAATACTAGCTTAATCACAATCCATGTTCCGACAAATCCAAACTTTTCTATAGGAGAATAGTAAATACCTACATCTAACGTATCTTTAATGTACTGCAAAACTCTCTTTGTTGCTTGCAAGTATGATTGGTGTAAAGATTTCAAAAACCCACTTATAATCTCAACTCCATAAACAATATTTGGTATAGTGGAAGTCAAGTATCTAAGACTACCAACCAACCTTTTAAAATATGTGGGATTCACAAGTTCACCTCTATCATCTTTGACCAACTTTAATTTCTCTTGAGCTAGTATCTGTATCGGCTTGCATGATTCCATCTTGAATTGTTTCAAAATAATATAGCATATTTCTACAATGAAATAAAAGTATTTTAATTATTTGTCAGAACCACATTAATTCTAAGAAAATAGGACATAACCCTCAAATCTGTCATCTTAAATTGGCTAATCATAGACTCCTTGAATTCTTCAATTATCTTTTGATTATTTTTAGTAAATATCAAGTTATCCACATATAATCATACAACAAAAAAATCATCTTGCAAATTGGAGTTAGCATAAAAAGTGTGTTTATATGGACTTCCATGAAACCCATGCTCCATAAAGTGTGCATCAATACATATGTACCATGCCTTAGACACTTGCTTTAAGCTATATAAAGTCTTATTCAACTTGTACATCATATTTTCATACATTTTTCTTCACATGACCTGGTTGCTCAACATAACCTCTTCTTCAAGCACACCATTCAAGAAAGCAGACTTTACATCCATTTGAAGAAAAAAAATTTAGCTATGTTGTGCAACAAGAGAAATAATCATGCAAATAGTAACAAGTCTATCAACGGGTGCAAAAACATCAAAGTAGTCAATATTTAGCTTTTGCTTGTAACCTTTGGCTACTAATCTGGCTCTGAAGCGGTCTACTTCTTCATTCAATTTGTTTTTAATTTTGTACATCTACTTTTCTTACCATGTGATACGGTAGAGTAGTAAGCTCCCATGTATTGTTCTTTTCAATGGTATGAATTTCTTTATCCATAACATGAATCGAATTCTCATCATGTGCGGCCAAGTATTCTGCACCTTTATCAGTTTTCAAAACTTTAATTTGAAAACTATTTTATTTTTTTACAAAAGTTATGAAATTTTTAAAAGAATCACATGCATTTGATTTATGCATGCTTCAAAAATTAAACCCATGATTTTCTCCTAAAATCATCAATAAAAGTCATGAAATACCTGTTATCTCTATTTGATGCGACTTTCAACAACTTAAATAAATCTGAATGAACCAATTCCAATGGCTTTGTTGCTCTCTATGATATTCTAATAGGAAAATTATTTTGGTGTTGCTTTCCCAAAATATAAGCTTTATTTTCAAAAAAAATTGTATATGGTAACCCAAGTTCCATCTTCTTTCTAATAAGTAATTTTAAACTATCAAAATTCATGTGCCCATACCACATGTGCCATGACCAATCATCACCATTCATCATAAAACTAAGTAAGGTAAATTTTCACATTTAATATTTAAAGGAAATAAACAATTTAAAGTCATATTTATCTTTTCTATTAACCCTTTCCGTACATCACTTATAATGAAAACACCCTTGTTAATGCGAATATCATAACCTATTTATGAAAATTACCCTATGCTAAAGAGATTTTGGCGAAGGTCAAAAACATAATACACATTCGAAATGTATTTATGACAACCTTCATTCAAATGAAAATTTTACATTTTTCCATCTTAAGAATTTTTATATCATTCCTAAATTTTACATCTGACCGCATTGTCTCATCTAAATCAAAGAACATGTCATTATTTCCGCACATATAATTACTATAACCCATATCCAAATACCACACATTCTTTTGATCTTATTTTGCAACATTGCATGCTAATGATAATGTTTATGTTGTCATCATTATTTTGAGTAACATTAACATGCAATCTCTATTAATTTTTTTTTTAAATCTATATTCGAACGTGTAGTGACCATATTTTTATAATTAAAATACTGAATCTAGGACTTATTATACCTCCGATTTCAATTAGTGCCTTTTCATTTTCACCTTATAGAATTTGGCTTTCCTTTCCACTTGTTTATGAAATGCCGTCGTTTCTAATGCTCGTTACCTTGTTCTTGGGATCTTCTTTTTTCTTTATCTAATACAAAGCATGTTTGAAGTGCTTCTTCAATTGTAATTTTAAACTTTTCTATCATCCTCTATTCATGGGTTTAAAATTAACCTATTAACTCGTCAACCATCTTGGCAGAAAAATATTTTCTCTTCAATAGCTATCACCACGTACTTCAACCTTGTCGTTAGGGTCCGAAGGATTTTTGCTATAATCTAGAGATCTATCATATTCTCACCATCAACTCTCATTTGATTTACAAGATCAAACACCCAATTAAAATAATGGGAGACAATTTTTGACTTTTCCATTTGAAGAAGCTAAAATTGACTTTGCAAGGTTTACAACTTCACCTTTTTTTACTTTCTCCACTTATTTGCAGGAATTCATCAAGATATCTGAATCTTGTTTTGTCGTAGTTGAATATGTAATATTTTCAAGAATCAATGCATCCAACATTTAAAAAATATAAAAATGAGCTTTCTAATCTTTCTTCCGTATTTTACCAAAAGTATCATGTTATGTATGTGTGAAATTCTCTTGATCTGTTCGCTCCACAAAACTTTGATCTACAACATCTCAAATCTCATGATATTCAAACAGGACCTACATTTTGATCTTTCCGTGCTCAAAATTCTTTCCATTAAACCATGGGAATTATGGTTGAATTATAGTATTATTAGTCATCATTAACCCTAAACCGATCAAACTTTGATACCACTTGTAAGAACCCAAATTCCTAAATAGATCAATAATACCAACCCCAAAACTTTTAGTGCTAGTTTCTAGAACAATAATTCAAATAGAAAAATTGGGAAAAACAAATAAAATTGATTAGGGTTGTTTCTAAAACCCAAAATAAACTTCATTTCTCTTATTAATATTAATTTTCACCTACAAAACCTTATCAAGTACATATCACATGTTTTAGCCCTTTTTATATATAAAAAACAAAGCCTAAAAGTAAAGAAACCAAGTTTCGGATAAAATAAGAAGAAAAAACCTAACTAACAAATTAATTAAAGTAATTAACAAACTGTTAACTAATTCAAGAAACCTAATTAACTTGATTTAATTTCTAATATATAAGATGAACTATAAAACTATGAAGTCACACCTAAGGTTAAAAATAAATAATAGAGTTCCAAACACTTTGCGCGACCAGCACATGGTAAGACCTATCATTGATTGCCCAACCTAAAATCTGTGAGATGTGGGATGGAGCCGTATCCTCTGGTCCGCTCCCATCTCCCATCGTGCTCCACAGTGTTTCATTACAATGTGGAGCGGCATGTGTCTTCCACATCACGGATAACAAAACCAAGAACAACAAAGATGAACCAAACGATGAGATGATGACTCATGTCACTCCCAACTCAATGGAGCACCATGGGAGCGGACTAGATGATACGGTTCCATGTTGGACGTGGGATATGAGAACTAGAAAATGGGTTGCGATTGATCCTCTTGACCTCCTACTTGAAAAACGCCAATCAAGGAAAAGCTTAAGCCATCCCTGTTGTTGTTGTTGTATTTTAGTCTAAATTTAAAGAACTTGGTGTTGTCGGCAATGGTTTCCTTGTCTTCTCTGTTGCATGCGGGTAGAAGGACCTCAATACCCTATAATGGGTCTACGATTCACTTATGTTAATGTTAGTGGTAGAGGTCACTCCCTTCCCCTTGGGTTAAAAGTCCTTCTTTCCCGTATTTCTTATCTTTTTGTTTTGATTTGTTGAAGTTTTAAGGCTGCTGAAACTGAAGTGGTCTTGGGAGATTGCATACAAATCATCTAAGAGTAATATTTTGGCGAGTTATTTATATCCTACCCCTTCACAAGGCTAGAACGATCCCCTTTGAAGCAGCTTACATCAGATCTAGTTGTTGTTCGAAGAGCTTATTGCAGGTTACTAGATGTATAAGTGTTAAACCCAAAAAAAAAAAGTGATCTTACGAGATCACTCACTAGCCCTTCATTTTAGGGATTTGGATATTGATCTCCCACCAGGTTGTTAGGCACCCTTGGAGGATCCTAGGGGTAATGGGACCCATTCTTTAAAGTTCAACCTGATCAAGATAAGTTCCCATTTCTCCCTATTAGGCATGAACTGCTGAAATTTTGGGCTCTTACAAAATCTCTCATAATTCCTTACAGATATAGCTGCATCTAGAGCCTCTTCTACATGATTTAATACACCCTTGGGTGACTCCAAAGAAGTCCATGCTTGTCCTAAAGTTGTTCTCTATGTGGAGCATCCATCTCATGAAGTTCCAGGTTGGCAACTGTTTTCAGCAACCTGGTATTTGACGATATGTATTAACATTACCTTTGGACCTTAAAATTTGTTGGATATCACCCCCCTATGCTACAAGGAGATTGCTATAACAGGATCAGATACTATTTGATAGATTTGATTTTCTTTCAACTCCCTTTGCAAGCATGATTTCATGGCAGATTTTGGTATAGGCTTAGAAGCTTTGTGGCTGATTGTCTGAACCTTTTTTTTTGTATCAGTAGCTTGATTTTAACCTAGATTTTTGTCAAAATTTCATTTTATTACTTATACCTAGCACTTCCCTAGAACCCATAGCTTGGTTTGTCCCTTGCCTTTGTTAATTATCATACTTTAATCACTTTTACCTTTATTGATATCATAACTTTGGGACAAAAACCTGTCATTTTTTATATTCCTTAAGTCAGTAGATACTCCATTCATATTGCTTAGGTTTAACTTTGTTTATTTCTTTGTATGCTTTACCTCCTAATATGCATAGTGAATTTAACTTAAGGAATCACTTAAACTAGTGTGTGGATGTGTAAGTAAGAATCTTGTTTGTCTTTTATTATAACGTTATCTATTCTATTCTTATCTCCTGTGCACAGACCCACTAACCTACATGCATGCTGCATC
>JAOXJP010032752.1:0-31099 GCA_025762735.1 Platanus orientalis | reverse complement strand
CAATTTTATAGAGATGGCTTGTTATTATTTGGGTTTATGTCAGACTATGGGATTTTATTTATAGAATATGGTTTGTGAATTTTAAATTTAACGGAATGGTTCTGGTTTGATTATGAGATTCCGTTGCGTATGTATGAAAGGAAATATGCGAAAAAAAAGTATAAGCAATTTAAATGACATTGATGAGAATAAATTAATGTCATGTGCCAAAATTCATAGCCGTACAGGTATGGATTTTGGGGCATGACAAAAACCTTAATTGAGTCGGAAATGAAAATTTCCAAAACAACTCAAATTTTTTTATCACGCGGTTCAAGTGCTCAAACTGTGTTGTTTCTATTTTCTCAAATGCTATTTTCTTTTGAGCACTCGAATCTTTCCCTTAAGCTCTCGAATTTTCCTAAACTTTCCTACTCAAACACCTTGTACTAAAACCCTCATAACTTTTTCTACAAAACTTCAAATCGCTCACCTTTTGCTGCGTTGGACACTAGACTCCTAAAGCTTTCTAATGGTATATAATTTGCAAACTAATTCTTATAGAATTTATACAGGTAATCTCTAAAAGTTACTCAAGACAATCAGTCATTAACTACGCATTTAAATCCTACTAAGTGCATGCAAACATGCACGGGGTGTAACACTTTATGTTTTTTATTAGTATGAAATATTGAAACAAATTCTAATTAGCTTTAATGCGGTCTTTTTTAGAACTAGATACTTTTTAGGTAGACAATTATTCTAAGCCCTCTTTTAGAAGGCTGTTGGGTAGGAAATTTTCTAAAAAACTGACACAAAGCCTCTGTAAAAAGGATGAACATGGGGAAGAGATTATGACTTGATAAACACAATTTTTTCTCTTGAAGTGTGAATGCTTTTAAGGAGTGATTGCCTAGTTCTTCTTATTCTTCTCTTTTCTTCAATCTTCTACCATTGTTACATTAAGTTGTTTATACTTTATACAATCTCTAGTCTTTAGTTTCATCATCTACATACAAGCTGCCCAAATTGAAGGCTCTAGATTCAGTCCACATTCCCTATAGTGCTGAAAACCAAGATCCTACATCAACAGCACTCAAAGTGAGCAAATCAGTACTTAAGAGAAAATCCAATGGAAATAATAAGTAAAAAAATCAACAAATTTATTGTTATTGTGAAGGAATCAATACATAAGAGCACAGTCTAATAGTGATAGTAAGTAAAAAAAAACAATAAATTAACTCTTACCAAAAAAAGGAACATTGCAATGTATGTGGTTATTTATTAGTTAATATAGTCGATTCTAACATGAAACCAAATGTTCTAAAGCGTATTAAAATAAAAAATGTCACACCTGTATTAAATGCTTCAGGCAATGTCTTGAAATATATCTTGAACTTGGAATCAGGGTTGTACCTTTCCTTCATGCTCCACAACAATAACATGGTCTCAGCAGAGATGTCAACGATCTCTTTCAATGCATGAAACTGAAACAAGAAAACATGGATCATTTATATTCTGGGATGACATTCTGATACTTGAGGTATACACCAATCAAAAGATGAACAACCAATTAAACTGTGTGGGTCATGTTCAATTGGTAGGACCATGGTGATTCAGCCCTGCTTGATGCAGATTAAATTGACACAGGATAGAAGAGGAAACATGAAGTTTCAAGCTAACAGATACTACCTAAAACGTCAAAATAGATGTGGGCACATATATTAGAAGCTGGTATACAACTTTTAATTCAAGATATGAAAATACAGATATCCCAGCCAACATGTTGGTACCACAACTAGTAGATTCTTTCTAGCAAATTTCCATTTCCAATACATGCAACATTTATGCAGCTTCTAATGCTTGCAAATTTTTATAAAGACTTATTCTGGTATACTACTAATTTACAAATTCGTTGACATAACAAACAAATAAATTGTTAGGACTAAGGAAAATAATCAAGAGTACAATAGGCAACAAAAAAATAATATCATATTACAGATTGATCCCATACCAGTATCAGTATTATACAGTGTTCACATTGGTATTTAAGCATGTTGAATTATCAGGGTATCAAACCTCTGCCCACCACTATTCAGAAGAAAAAAAATACAAAATAAAATACAAAATTAACTAGAGGAAATATACAAGTATACTCAAAAGCTATTTTCAAATAAGTGACCACCCCCTAACCCTCTTGAAAGGGAGTTTCTTCCATGTTGCAAGCCTTTTCTAAAAACCTTTCAGCACCAGGACCAAAATAGCTTAGACCAACAGGATGCTCCCAAAATCATAGATAAGATGTAGGAAGCTTCCCCACCTCACATCCCAAAGCAATAGCAAGCTCTAACATGTTCTCGTTGTTGTATGTATTGAAAATTCAAAATATTAAATCTTTCTCTGTTTTCTTTGCAAACTTCATGCCTTCCACTATAGAAAACGTTTCTTGTTTTCTTTGAGTTTTGGAGTCTTATTTCATTGGGTTTGAACCACACTCATTGTCATTCGTTGTGGATCTTCTTATAATGTGCGAGTACAAGAAGATCGTGTCACTGAATCCTAGGACAATTGCCAGAGAAGCCTTGTCACATCAGAATAAAGGGAGGCAAATACCATGAGCAACAGTGCCTACTGGCACACCTCGGCACAAACCGATAAGTTCTTTCTAATTTATGTTTCTCTTAATGTTTATAGATTTATCTTCAGTCGAAATCTTTTCTCTACAATTAGATTGTTTAGTTTTTTTGTGATTCCATAGTGAAGTAGTCAATATATTAGAGTAAATTCTGTTGGTATTTTATTAAAGTTTCTTTGTTGACTAGCATTGTTTAACAACAATCATAATGGTAGTATTAGTTGTTAGACATTAGTTATTATGGACTTCCCTATTCCTAATGTGAGTATGGTAGAACCATTCAATGGCTCTCACTTCAAGAAATGGGAAGAGAGGGTTTCCTTCTTACTTGAAATGGCAGGTGTTGCATTTGTTTTAACAAATTAAAAACTTGAAGAAAATCAGGATCAATATGAACCCGCAGGGTCCTATTCTAGTCAAATTTGAGAAAAGACAAACAAAATTTGAAAACATGTAATTCTGACTGCCCTGACTGGTACACTGTATGATGCATACAATAAATTAGGGATTGTGGCTAACATTTGGAATAGTTTAATTAATAAATAGATAGTAAAAAATGAAGGAACTAGAAAATATACTATTGGAAAAATTTTGGATTTCAAAATGGCAGAAGATAAACTAGTAGCTTCTCAATTAGATGATTTTCAATTGATGGACAATGATATGGCCACTGAAAACATGATCTTGTCTAAATCATTTGTTGTTGCATCACTTATTGAAAAGTTGTTGCCGTCTTAGAAAGATTACAAAAACATTATTAAACAAAAGATAAAAGATAGAAGCCTTGAAGAAATAATTATTAACATAAGAATAGAATAGACAAATAGAGACCAGGCTAAATTAGAAAAGGCTGATGAATCAATATCTAAAGTCAATTTAATAGAAAAACATGGAGAGAGTTATGAAAAAAAAAGATTTGGAAAGTTTAAGAAATCTTTCAATAAGAAAGAAAATAAATTTAAGAAAAATAAAAGTGATAAAAATTACTTTAATTATGAGTGTTCTGTTTGTGGGAAAACAAGACATAAAGCTATGTTTTGTAAACATCGAAAGAACAAAGTAAAAGTCGAGAAGAGTAAAGTGAATCTGACAAAAATGGAAACGATGGGGGTTGTTGGCACCGAAGCAAATATGATTAATAATGCAAAGGATTGGGTGATAGATACTGGAGCTATTAGGCACATATGCAGTAACAGGAATGCATTCATCTTCTACATTCTAACAAATGATGGAGAAATAGTGTACTTGGGAGATTAAAAAACTTTACACATTATTAGCAAAGGGAATGTGCTTCTTAAACTTCTAAAAAGGTCTTAGCATTAAACGATGTGTTGTACGTAAAGGACATTCACCATAACCTTGTGTCAATAATCTTACTTGGACGAGCAGGAATAAAACTGATGTTTGAGTCTAAGAAATTAATGCTTACTAAAAACAATGTATTCCTTGGAAAAGGATATTAAACCTCCGGATTGTGTGTACTTAACATTTCAAAAACAATAAAATCTAATTCTTCTTCAGCTTATATAGTAAACTTAATAGATTTATAGTATGGTAGACTAGGATACATAAATCAAACTTATATCAATAAATTAAAATTAATTAAACTAATTCCTAACCTTAGTAACAATGATCTAAAAATGTAAATTTATGTTGAATCAAAATTCACTAAAAAAACACATAAATCAATTAAAAAGAAAAGTGAATTTTAAGAATTAATTCATGATGACTTAAGGGATCTTAAAAACACTATGACTAGAAGAGGAAAACACTATTACAAAATATTTATTGATGACTATTTTGAGTTAACAGAACTTTATCATTTGAGAACAAAAGATGAAGCTGAAGATGCCCCCACCAAATATAAAGCTAAGGTAGAGAATCAGTTAAAAAAGAAAAGAAAATTAAAAGATTCAGAACTGATAGGAGAGCTAAATATGACTCAACCTTATTAAGGAACTATCGTAAGAGTAGTGGTATAATACATGAAACCACTACACCATATGCTCCTGAATCTAATGGAGTAGTATAAAGAAAAAAAAAAAAAACGTCTCTTTAAGGAAATGATGAATGCATTACTACTTAATTCAGGGTTACCTATGAACATGTAGGAGGAAGCAATATTGTTGGCCTGTCATATAAAATATAGAGTCCCACCTTGAAAAACTAGTAAGACCCCATATAAGTTATGGAAAGGACATGCACCCAATCTTAAATATTTAAGAGTATGGAGATGTCTAGCTAAAGTAGGTTTACTTGAACTTAAGAAAATTAGGATCAGAGACATCTGATTGTGTGTTTATAAGATATACAGAAAATAATGATGCATACAGGTTCTTAGTTATAAGATCAAAAAATAATATCTTAGAACTAAATACAATAATAGAGGTGAAAGATATTGAATTCTTCGAAGATATATATCTTATGAAAAATAAACCATCTCATAGTCTAGAAAACAAAAACAAAAAAAATGAAATAGTAGAAAAAGAATATGAAGATATACCTAAGGTTCAACGTAATAAAAGAAGTAGAAAGGAAACTCACCTAGAAGATAATTATTTCATTTATCTTGTTGATAATGATCTCAAGAATTATAAATAAGCAATGAGATCTCTATATGCAATATTTTGGACATAGACAATAGATAGTAAGTTAGAATCTATTATGGCTAATCATACTTGGGAAATAGTATAATTACCTAAAGGTACTGTACCTATAAGTTGTAAATGGGTATTTAGAAAGAAACTGAAACCAAATGGTGTCCATTAAAGCATTTAAAACATAAAGAGAAAGAGAAGTGGGAGGCTTTGGAGAAGAAAGAGAAGATTCATCTTCTCCAAGTGTAGGGAAGTTGCTAGAACCTATATCTAGTCTAAATTAGTTGTGATTTATTGTTTTCCACTATAGTTTGTGGTTTCTAACCATGAAATGCTTTGTACTCATAGAGGAAGGAATGTTGGACAAAGACAAGGGAGTTTCAGAGGAGGATCCTCTTGAGCATTTAAGATTTGAGCATTTGGTGAGTGGATATTCAGTTTATACTCTTAGGATCATAGAAGTGTGATTTTCATCCTATGCTTCAATGTTTGTGATTTTGGTTGGTAAGTTTACCTCTATTTCTCTTGAGATTATTAATTCCCTTGAGTTGGATTCTAATTCCTTTGATGGAGCATGTTAAGAAGGTTTTACTACTCTATTTTCATGTGTTATTGGATTATAGAGCTATTGGTATGATATTAGTATCTTGTTAGATGAGCTTGATGATCTCTACTCTATTTGGAAAGGTTTAAGGAGTTAGATTCATATGATTGAATGGTTTGGAAGGCTCCATGTGGTGTTCTTGGTTCACCTTTTGATTTCCCTTTGAAATCCCCAATTTCTTACACCCAACCTATTTGTTGAAATATCATGTGATTTGCTTTCCATGATTTATATATCTTATGGATGCATTTGGATTCCATGCATGAACTTATTACTCACTTTGATGGATTTTCCTTTATTTATGTTAATCCATGATGATTTATGTAATTATATTGATTCTCATGTTAGGATCTTAGAATTTATGTGTAATACATTAGACTTTGCATCAATTAGGAATGTTTGGTAGCATGAGCATATTACTTTAGCATGGTTTACTTCGGTGTTTTCATGGAACATCTTATTTGAGCTTTCATGGAACATCTTATTTGAGCTTTCACATGAGTTTTGGAACATTTGAACTCTTTGGTTTTATCACATACGGCATCTGGCATGAAAAGGGTTTTACTTCCATAAGCATCCTATATTTCTTTAGAATTGAGTCAAACATCTTCATATGCATACTGGTATTTGGCCATTTACATGTGATTTACCTCTTTGGTTTTGGACTTTTTGTGAGTTAACCTTTATGGCTTCAGGTAACTAATCACCGGGTCACACCAATAAGTGAAGACAGTCATCGTGTCCATTGGTCTTATGACCCCGGAGACCCCTTAATAAGTTAGTCATTCATGGCAAGAGGCTCCTTTGTAAACAATTTGTATATGATATGATTTGTCGGAGACCCTACATGGGTTATATGATATGTTTTGCCGAAGACCCTTACATGGGTAACATGTTTTGGATTTATCAGAGACCCTTACATGGGTTACATGTTTTAGATTTGTCAGAAACCCTTCACAATTCATTTATATCCATACTTGATTTGTCAGAGACCCAACCTAGGTTCATTTACATATGGTTTTAGTATTTGAAAGAGACCCTTATGGGTTAGTATATGGCATGTAGTATGTAGTATATACATGTTTTAGTTTGGTACACTTTGGATTCTCATATAGTTATATTGTGGCATGTGCATACTCGAATCATAATAAGAATACATGTTTGGTATACTCATTGCACTCGCATACGCACTTTGATTCATTACCTTATCTTGTTGCATCCTATTTGCTATTGTGATCATCTTTAATTTCCTTTGTATAGCATAAATTGCATACCCCTTTGCTAAGCCCATCAAGGTTACCCAAAATTTGTTAAAAATAAATTAACAAACTCTCCCAAAACCTTAAGGTGTTAGGAGATACACAAATTAATATACTTCAACACCCCCCTCAAGAGAACACTGTTATATCCTAAGAACACACTTGGGGAGCTAGGCATGGGGTCCACACTATGCGTACACACACACAATACAACATCCAGGAAAAAACTTCCATTGGGATTCGAACTCATGACTAGACCTGCTTTGATACCATGTTAATAGTAAATTAACCAATTCTCCCAAAACCTTAAGGTATTAGGAGATATACAAATTAATATATTTTAAAAAAATTGACACCACCCATAGATAGTCTTAAAGAACATATACGGATAAAAGTTGCATGGGACGAAGCTTGAAGAGTTGGGCTGCTAGGCCCTTATGTTACTTTTCAGTCTTTAGTTTTCTCTTTGGACATATAATGTATTTCTTTAGTATGGTGGATGGACACATTTGGGCAGGGATTATATATTTTGTTCATGGGCATATTAAGGCTCTTTTTACTTTTGGTTATGAGAGATTTTGGATATGATGATATATACATATTTTCACTGCACTTGATTTAGTTATTGTTGTTTATATTCTACTGCAATGTGTTTGAGTAAATAGACTTAAATGGATAAAAGAAAAGTAACCGATTTATATGAAAAGTTATGTGAATAGGTAAGTGGGGTGTCATGTTCTGAACATGAGATCTCTTAGCTATGAGATACGGGTTTGGGGCGTGTTATTCAATGTCATGAATCCAGATTCGTGTAGATGCTCCCAAGACCGGTCCCAAATAGCCAGGACCGGTCCCGGGTGCGAAAATTTTTTACCTTTTTATATTGCCGTTGGGGGGCTTTTTGAATGTCTTTTGGCACTTTATAAAAAGGGTATTGAGCCCCATAAGTCCTAAGAACACACATAAACAATCTCATAGTCAAATTCTTGTAATTTCATGTTAAAGAGTGAGCCAAAGACTATATGAATTAAATCCTTGTTGGCCCATGACCTTGAGACCTTTTCTACATAGTTAAACCTACACAAGGTCTTGTTTAAGCATCCCAAACATCCTTAGTTACTTTCTTTGGAAGCAAGAAAGAGGGTGATTGTATAGTCAAACTTGCCTACGCAAGAAACAACCAAAGCAAAAAGTTTTCTTCTTCTATAACATGTACACAGCCTTCGCCGAAATCACCGGAGGCGGATTCTCACCACACTAACCAGAGTTAAGCAAAGCATAGTCCATTGGAGTCACTGGACAAGGCATACCCATCGGAGTCACTGAGAGCGCACTTACAAGGGAGTGGATTCTCTAGAACTCGTAAGTAAATCTCCAGGTTAATTTTCCTGTAATAGTTTAACTATTAATAAAAATTAAATAGGCTCAAAGGAATCAGTTAAAGAGTGGATGTAGGACTAGAGTGCCCAACCACTATAAATCCTTGTCTTGTGGGTGTGTGCATATTGTCTCTCAATGTGTTGCTTGTTGTGCTTTATTGTTTATCTTTTCAAGCATTCTCTGAAGTGAAACGAGTTGCCTTATTCTTGCTCTGCTATAGCTCAAACTATAGTGTATGACGGAGCCCTGCAGTATACTAGCATTCGCTTATTAATTTATTTAAGTCATTATTTGTATTGCAACTTAAATAAATTAGGAAGACTTATTTGATTTACTCATTTATTTCTACTGTAATCTAGATTAATTAAAAGTAAATCAAAAAGGATTAAGTGTTAAAAAAATTTTAAAATAAGTGTAGAGATCCTATTCACCACCCTAAGATCTTTGGATCACCATTTCGGGAACTTCACTATGTACTCTAGGGAGATAGTTTTCTCCTCAACCAACTCTCTAATGAAATGATGACCTATATCAATGTGCTTTGTCCTTTGAAGATTTCAATTGCACTTGAGTTGTCAAGAAATTGTACCTTAACTCAACTCACGGTCCTTCAAAATATGTTTCATCCACAAAAGTTGAGTGTAAGCACTCCCAACTACTATGTACTTGGCTTCAGCAGTTGATAGAGATATCAAATTTTGTTTCTTGTTGTGCCATGCAACTAAACAGTTGCCAATATAAAGCAGAATCCACTGTTGCTCTTCTAGTCATCAACGTCGCCAGCCTAATCTGCATCCGTATATCCAACGACTTCATTATTTGTATCAAATGGATACCACAGACCACAATGTACGGTGCCTTTAACATACCTAATTATTCTTTCAATTGCCTTCAAGCGTGATTCCTTTGGGTCAACTTGGCATCGGGCACATACACCAACATTGTAAGCAATGTCTGGTCTACTTACAGTCAGATAGAATAGACTACCTATGATACTCCTATATAGTTTAGTGTCTACATTCACACTAATAGTGTTCTTTGTCACTTATTCACTGGTACTTATTGGAGTATTTAATGGTTCAACTACTATGTACTCAGTTTCAGCAGTTGATAGAGATATCAAATTATGTTTCTTGTTGTGCCATGCAACTAAATAGTTGCCAATATAGAGCAAAATCCACTGTTGCTCTTCTAGTCATTAACATCGCAAGCCCAATCTGCATCCGTATATCCAACGACTTCATTATTTGTATCAAATGGATACCACAGACCACAGTGTACAGTGCCTTTAACATACCTAATTATTCTTTCAGCTGCCTTCAGGTGTGATTCCTTTGGGTCAACTTGGTATCGGGCACATACACCAACATTGTAAGCAATGTCTAGTCTACTTTCAATCAGATAAAATAGACTACCTATGATACTTCTATACAGTTTAGTGTCTACATTCACACCAATAGTGTTCTTTGTCACTTATTCACTGGTACTTGTTGGAGTATTTAATGGTTTTGACTCCATTAGTTCAAACTTTAACACTAACTCCCTTGCAAACTTGGGTTGATTTACAAAAATGTCATCTTTGGCATGTTTAATTTGCAATCTAAGGAAGAACTGTAGTTCTCATTCCATACTAATCTCAAACTCGTTTTTTATTGTTTGGGTAAATTCTCGTGACATTTCTTCGCATGTCAACCCAAAAATGTTATATAGATTTGGATGATGAATATGAAGCCATACCTTTTCTTGATGAATAGGGTTTTATCAACACTCCCTCTTGCAAAGTTATAATCTAGAAGGAATTTAGTTAGTATCTCATACCAAGCTCTAGGAGTTTATTTTAGACCATAAAGTGCCTTCTTTAGCTTATACACATAGTCTGGCATGTGGGAGTCCACAAACCCCTCATGTTGTTCCACATATACTTCTTGAAATATGTCATTAAGAAAAGCACATTTTACATTCATTTGAAATAGTTTGAATTTCAAATGGCAGACAATTGATAATAGTATATTGATTCGAGTATAGCAACTGGGACAAATGTCTCATCAAAGTTTATGCCTTTTATTTGTGCATATCCTTTTGCCACAAGTCTTGTTTTATTTCTCACTATTGTACCATGTTCATCACGTTTCTTTTTAAATATCCATTTGGTTCCTATCACGTTCTTATCTTTTGGTCTTTTAATTAAAAACCAAACATCATTTTTCATAAACTAATTAAGCTCTTCTTGGATGGCCAATATTTAGTCTGGACCTTCTAGAGTTCCTTGACTGTCTTAGGTTCTATTTTAGAAGTGAAACACAAGTGGCTTAAAATGTTTTCCAATTGTTTCCTAGTTTTCACTCCTTCATTCGGACTTCCTATTATGTCTTGAAGAGAATGATCCTTGATGATTATCTTTCCTTTAGGATGCTCTTCCATATCTTTAAGTTCATCGCCAGAGATGGAGAGAAAGCATCATCTTTTGATTCTTCCACCTTTATGTGAACATCATGCTTGTCATGTTGATCCTCGATCATTTCTTTCTGGCCTTGCATTCAATCACTAACCACTACATTAAATGACTCTCCCAATACTTAGAGTCCTTTTTATCAAAGACTATATGCTCTACTATTTGTAGAGTAACCTAGGAAAATAGCTTCATCACTCTTTGCTTCAAATTTTCCCAAGCTTTCTTTGTCCTTTAGGTCACTTCCAAAGATCTTGAAATATTTTACGTTTAGCTTTTTGTCATTTCATTTGTAATTTTCTTACAAATTTTCATACATTCATCAAAAGTATACCATGTATACTCATCTACAATCACCAGAAAATATTTATTTCTCCTAGGATTTCTATTCTGGTGAAACCTATAAGGTCCATATGAATGAGCTCTAAAGGTCTTATGATACTCATCTAAGTTACCTTCTTATGAATGGCTCTTGTTTGTTTACCTAGTTGGCTACCACTATACACGGGATTTTAGCTCTTCTCTAATTTCAGTAAACCCCTTAGCAATTCTCTCTTGTTTAACTTTGAAAGGTCCTAATGGTTCACGTGTCCTAACCGTTGAAGCCAAAGCTCAACTTCATTGATTTACGATAAGAGACAAACATTTGGAGTTCCAAACTCAATGGCATAGCAGTTGTCACTTGTCCTTCAACCTTTCATTAATACTTAAGTTTTCTTATCTTTTATTCTATAACAATCCTTTGTGAAACTGACTACATAACTTAGGTCACAAATTTGACTAATACTTAGTAGGTTAAGTTTGAGACCTTCCTTACTCAGGACATTATTGATCCTTGGAAATCCGGGTCCTTTTATGGTTCCTCTACCAATAATCTTGGCGGATTTTTCATCATTGAAAGTCACACTACCTTTGTAATACTTCGCCATGTGCTAAAAGGGTAAAAATGTAAATTTACTTGTGTAAATTATAAAACAACTTTAAGCAAACTTTTGAAAGATCATAGAAGTGTTTTGGAACCCAATAAACTGAGTTAGAAGTAAGGAACCCGAGTTAAGACATCGACTTCTCAAGTTTCGGTGTTGTCCCAAGTGTGTTTTAGGGATGATTTTATTGACAAACATATACCAATCCTGAAGGAATTAGAGTGCAAACCATACACCATTAGAAATGTTTAAGAGTCTACTTTCAAACATAACAAACGTGAATGAATCAGAGTTTCCTAGAGAAAGCTATGGTCATTTTCTCACCAATGGTCAAATCTGGAAAAATTCTGAGAACCGCAAGTGGTCCCAAAATTGGGGGACTAGTCATAGGGGGTATTGTGAGCAATCTCAACTACCTACGACCAAACGCAGCCAAAAACACGGAAATGGGAAGTTTCTAGAAATTTCAAACTTGCACAGTGCGAGTGGTCGCGTCCGGTCGCAAGCATACCCTACGAGCGGTCGAAGGAACTTGCGACCAATCACACCCCACCTGCAAGTGATCGCAAGTCAAGGGGATTGGTTGCAGACTCCCAATTTTCAAAAAAAAAAAAGGGGGATTCCTTCCCCATTTCACATGGAATCTTCTTGGGGAGTATAGTTCCATACTATGATAGGTATATTGTCTTATTGTAGCCCAAAATAAATTAGAATGCACCTAAGAGAGGGAGGAATAAGAAAGAATTGGGAAAAGAAAGGATTTAGCTTTCCTAAGCTAAGGTAAGCTTGATTTTCTTAGATCTAGGCTAAGTAAGCTAGAATTTGAAGGTTTTGACATTTGACACGAGATTTTTGTTTTAAAGTGTTTTCTAAATTAAACTATGTAAAATTTGCAAAGATTGATGATTGAAGGAATGCTTGATCAAGAAAAATTTGAAAGAAGAGAAGGATAGTAAGTATGCTTGCAAACTGTTATCATTTCCTTCTTTGTTTCCTTTAGATCCTTGTGAATTGATGGTGAATCTCACTGTTGGAATGCCTTTGATTTGGAAACCATAAGAGTCTTGCTCTAATTTGATGATTCCTATGATTGTAAGTGATTATCATGTGAGTTGAATGTTATTTTCATTACCTATATCAAGCTTCTTTTATGAATTTATGTTATCTATTGCAATCTCATGTGAATTGCTATGAAAATTGAATCTATGTATATTTTGATCTCATGATTCCCTCTATTGATAAATCCATAGAGTTTTCCTTTGAAATCCATATTTAGATATGTAATTGGCATGGATCTAAACTTGAATTGATAAGATCCCTAATAAATTGACTGCTATGGAATATGATATAATTGATCTAAGTGAATCTTATTAAACTGTCATAAGAAAATGTGAATTTCCTTGTACTAATATAAAATTGAGTATGAGAAAATGAAACTAAGTATGATTGAAGCTTCGATTTCACATATGGATTATGAAATATGAACCAATGATTGGTAATTTCAATTCCTTTGAACAAATCAAAGATCTTATGATATGAAAGATCATAAGAACTACGAATTATGGAAAATTAATTGATGTATTGATCATATATGATTTATATGAATGAGTTATAAACAATTGAATATGAAATGTGAACGTATTATGATCAGAATTTCTTGAACTATAAAGCCTTCTTTCATTTGTCATAAGAGCCTCTTTATTAACTATTGATATCTTTTGATATGTCTCAATTGTTTATTGAACTTTGAAATGTCATTGAATCTTTGAACTATTAAACCCTCTTTGGGCCTTATTGAATTATTGAATCTTTGATAGAATTATATATTTAATGATTTAACCTTGGGTCTAAACAAGGAATGGACCTAACCCTGGGTCCAAATAGGGGCAGAACTTTATTGCACTTTGAATTATTGAATCTTTGAACATTATTTTGGGACCTCCCATTAGATCTAAACAATGAAGATTGAACCATTTATAGTATTGAACTCTTTGAATATTGTTTTGAACACATTGACTCATTGAACCTCTTTGATTATTGTTTTGGGACCTACCATTGGGTCGCAACAATAGAAGTTATTGATATAACTGAATTTATGTTTTTCCTTCATTTAAACCTATTGAACCTTATTGAACATAGTTCTAGGACCTCCCATTGGGTCGCAATAATGAAGAACAACGATTAAATCTTTGAAATCTAGTAAGAAGTAATATGAACTAATGAATAAGACATTGATCAAGTCTATACGTAAACGAACCATATGATATGATTGTAATTGAACTCTAAGGATAAGTGAATGAACGATAAAAAGTATGAAAATGATTATGAAAAGTGATAAGTTAACTAATTCTGAAAGTAAAAGATGATACACTTATCATTACATTATGACATGTACTCCTTTGTTGTTCATGATATAGATTACGAGTATTTGACTTATTTATTTGTATCCATGGACTGATATGTTATTGTTTCCTATAATTTGAGTTTAATATTGTCATCCATGCTTATGAACGTAAGAGAAACCTATGTGAAAACTATATCTGTCATCTTTTGGATATGCTTTACATTTGTACTTATTGAATCCGTCAAATTCACAACCCAATTGGCATAGGTTTGGACGAGATGGTTGAATGATCGAGTCGATGGCTTAATTGCGATGAATCCAATTAGAGGAAGATTAGCCTTTATTCATTCCATTTTGAAACATGTTTTGGAGAATGTAATAGTAATACTATTATAATTGGATTCAAATGTAATAGAATTTGATATATTGATTGAAGATTTATATTAACATAATATAGGTATTGCGCTTTATGCTCATAATCATGTAGATGTTGATTGGATGGTTTATTTTCTGTTGTGTACGTTTATATGGATTGATGGACCTTGAGATGTTTCCGTTGCACATTTTTATTAATGGTATGCTTATGGATATATGTATGAAGTGAGATATGTTTCCGCTAAATGTAAAGGTAAAGAATCAAGGGTATATGTCTAAAGATGAAAGGCTTATATTTAAGGTAAAAGTATAAGCAAATGTTTTTTTTTAATGCTTCTGCATATAATTGAATGTAATAGACTATGAGACTATGATATGAATGTACGACTTTATATGTCATGACATACGGATCGAATGTGTAACAATCCAAATCTGATGCGTATACGGATGATATCCGATTCCGGGTTCCAGGGCGTTACAACCTTCATATCCTTCAACAAAGTGACAAAACTGTTATGGGTCACCTGTCATATGCCTAGAACATCTGCTATCAAGATATCATCTCAACGAGCTAGCTGCTTTGAGGGCTATGTCGATCACAAGACACTTTAAATCTTCTTTCCTCACCCATGTCTTTTTTACCCAAGTTTTTTTTGGGTTTGATCCCTTTTTTTCTTCTTAAGGTTCATAAGTTAGTCCTATCTTTTTAAACAACTCCCTTTGTCTTGTTTTTCTTTCTTGTTTTGTCTTCTATAGGAGTTGGATTTGCTAAGTTTTTCAATCATTAAGCCTTTTTCTACATTTAAATTTCATGTTCCCCTTTAAGCCACAGTAATAGCAAGTTATTATAGGATTTCTTGAGCTAGAAGCTTGAAATTGATTCATTCTTGGATAATTCTTTTATTTTCCTTTTGTGTCTGTTGCTTTACCTTTACCAAAAGGGATTTTAGACTTAGAAGATGATGCTTCAAAGACTGTTTTACCCTTTTCTTCTAGACTAGGACCCTTTCCCTTAAAGATGGTAGTCATAGGTCTACTAGTTGGTAATTCAGGGATAGCCTTGGCATTCCCTTTTTGGTTTGACACCTTACCTTTCACAAAAGTGGTCTATTTGACTTAGAAGTCCTTGTTTCAAAGCCTAGACAAGTTAAGTCCCCTTTTTGCCCTACCCATGGTAAGCATTTTCTCAAACTTCTCATTTCTTTGAGATATTAGGTGAACGGACTTTCTATTCTTTTCTTCTAAGAATTTAACTTGGCTTTCTAATTCATTTACTTTTCTTAAAAGATTAACATTGGATTCTAGTAATTTCTTCTTGCCTTCTGCTTATTTAGTTAAGAGTTAGTTCATTTATGCTCTTCTCTAATGAACTTGATTTATCCTTTAATTTTTTATTTACCTCAAGGAGATTAGCATTTGACTTAAGAAGTTCACTTTCTTTATCTACTCCATTGGGTAGGCTTTGATTTATCTCTAGGAGCTAGAATTTTCTTTTAGTTCCTTGTTCTCCTTCTAGAGATTAGAGTTTTCCTTTGCTAGATCTGAACTCTCAAGATAGAGTTTGTTAAAAACCTCTTAAAAGTCTTCGTCACCTTCATCTTCCTCTTCTTCTATCATGCCCCGAACCCAGACTCGTATAGTAACCCGTAAGCGGGATTCAGACTACGGAATCAAGAAAATTCATATCTTAGTCATAGTCAT
The DNA here is from genome assembly GCA_025762735.1 of Platanus orientalis. Classification (NCBI taxonomy): domain Eukaryota; kingdom Viridiplantae; phylum Streptophyta; class Magnoliopsida; order Proteales; family Platanaceae; genus Platanus; species Platanus orientalis. The sequence goes on along the minus strand of JAOXJP010032752.1, from coordinate 14,850 downwards.
TTACAGTCTTCTTTTTTTCCATTACCTTACCTTACATTATCACATGGAGTGAACCAACCTTTACTTATAAAAACGCAGTGGAAATCAATACATTCCTTATAATTCTAGGGTGGGTTTGGATTTGTGGAATTGGAGGGCGGAAATGGTATTTCCGCCCTCCATTCCTATTTCTACCATTTTGGAACGACTCGCGACAAGGAAGGAAATGAAGATTTCATTTCCTTACAGAAATATTGCACTGGAAATATGAGTCAACTCCACGGATTTGATTTCAGAGGGGAGGAATGGTTATTTGAAGATTCCGCGCTCGATCGTGATACCATTCTGAACGACCGAACAACTGAAGGTACTTCTTCTTCTTCTTTTCCAACTTCTTCTTCTTTCTTCTTTCCCAATCTCTCCATTAGAGATGCTAGAGAAAAATAGAAAGAAAATATATTGTAGGATAAAACAAGTCTAGAAACTACTTTAAGCTAGTATTTGTCAAGCAAAGCGAGGTTTTGAGAAGCTTTACAAGAAGTGGGAGAGGTACAAGGATGAATAGGAAATGAACTAGTATCAGGATTAGAATTTTGAAATTGTTCCGAATGTCTAACATGATAGAAAATTGAAGTTTTGTGATTCGTAGGGTAGAACCCTCGTAACTTCGTGATTTAATGATTCGGTTTGAAATGTTTTATATTTTCTTTTCTTTTTTCAAAGAAAAAAAGAAGTTGATCTAGTTTGAACTTTAAATCATCGAAATCCTCACTATATCACCATTTATTTGACATAAGGTTGCCATAGGGTGTGCACAGGCTTAGATTGTTAGCTTGCCATGTGGATTTTATGGGGGATTCATACGAGTTACAGTAGAGAAAGCATTTCCAATATGCTCTCTGTCTCTAATACCTTTTTATTTTTAGTGCAGGAATCTTCCATCTCATACAATTGTAACAGGTAGCCTAATAATCCATCTCAATTTTTTTATATATTATTTTTGTTGCATTGAGTTATTGCGTTGATTTTAATTTATATTTGTTGCATGTGTTACCCCATTTAAGCCAATCATACTTTCATTCACGGGTTATGTATATTATTATATCTTTTGTTGTTTGTGATTACTATACTTCTATGCAAGTCTATAAGAAAAGTATTTGTTCACTGATTTTGAATTTTTTTAGCTGAGTGACTGCCATCATTAGCAATCTCTATGTCCTGTTTGCTGCTCGACTTGTAGTTGTATCAACTTCTTTGCACTCTTCTAACATCATCTGATCCATGGAAAAGCATAACATAAGAACTAAATTAAATCCAAAATAAATTTTAACATTCAAACTAAAAGAAGTTTAATTCGTCACTGCCAACCCTTTTGGTTGTAGAGGAAGTGTAATATGCACCGTTGGCACCACCATAAGTAATAGTGGAGCTCTGAAAATTAAACCCAATGCTCCGACATCATCATCCTCCACAACAAATGATCAATCCTAAAAGAAAGCAAAAAAAGACTCAATTGCTTATGCGATAGCTGAAGTTGGTAATTTGTTGAAGGAGTACATGCAACGCTATTTTAAACAAAGAGAGCGGTCTGATACAGATTAAATATTTGAAGAAGTCTCCGAAATGCTAGATCTTAGTATTATAGAAAAGCGGCCTAAGAGATTTGCAAAAGACGTTAAAGCATATCGTATGTTTAAGAGCCTTCCTAATGATCTTAGGAAGGTTTATATCATGAGGATCCTTAGTCATCCAATTCTTTAGAATATTCTTTAGTTACATTAAGTGTTAGAACTTTTGTTATCGATATGTTAACATTTATTTATGGTTTTTTAAGAAATTAAGTTCTCATATGAATATGTTAATTTTATTTAATCATAAGGGTGAGATATAGTTATGTGGGACCTGCATGATTATAAGGTATCTAATAGAATGTAGAACTCATATAAGTTAATCTAGTGTCATATGAAACACACTTAACTGTGAATGGTTATTGAACCTAGATGATTAAGTATGATATCATGTGGGACCCATGTAACTTTGAAGACTATGTTAAATGGGACCTATTTAGGTGGTTAGGATTTTTTCGTAGGATTACTAGTTATATAATCAATTGTTTGATATAGTTTTTTTTTTTTTTTTTGGTAAATTGTTTGATATGGTTATTGATGTACAAAAATTTAAATTCAATTCCGCAGAATTTTTCACGTTTCCAAACAATAGAATTGAAATTTCTACAGTTCAAATCCATCCATTCAAATTTGCATCCAAACGACAGAATTCTCAATTCTACGGAATTGAATTCAGTGTTTTTTTTTTTTCAATAGAATTCAATTCAACAGGTCAATTCCAATTCCATAAATCCAAAAGCACTCCTATTGTTTTCCATCAAATAATTATGCAAGGGAAATAACATACTTAAACCATCTAACAAATGCAGCGGAATTTCACAATGCACATACTATTAGAAATCCATTCCATTATTTGTACTGTCCATTTACATCATAACCCGAATGAAATGAAATAAGTCTCCATATACTAAACCATAACAAAAGAGGGATCTCCACATATTATAAATCATGTCAAGAAGAAATGTCTCCCCAAGAGTTATCTATTACATCCTAAGAGATTCAAAGTACTTCCACATTGGACTGAATAATATGTATAATCCCAAGTAATCAAAGTGTCCAAGAAAGCAGAATAACGAACAATCAGGCCTGGAGATCACCCTAGCATCACTTCTTCCCAGTACAATTTATTTCATGTCTGGAAAAATGGTTATGGATGGATCAATCCATGGCTCATAAGGAGTAATGTAAAATATACTCGAAACGGAAACAGATAGCATATGATCGATACAATCAATCGAACTGATTCAATCAATAAATTCAATAAAACCAAAGCGGTCAATAAGATCAACTGACTTGATGCATTGGATGCAGCCAGTACAATCGATGAGTTTCCATATAATCAATAGGGCCAACATAAATCAGGTTAGCATCATTTAATCATGGAAGATGCAAGTCCAAACCAATACAGACTTTTAGTGAATGATTCAATAAATCATTTGGAAGCAAAACTTTCCAATTCTTCGTGATCTTAGAGGTATAAATCAACCAAGTTAAGAATTTCAATGCATAATACAATTCGAACTAGCACAAGGCATCGAACTTCATAATGAGAGATTAAATCAATGATAAATCTCATCAATTTGTAATTTAACTTGAAGGATAGAAATAGAATAAATTGAAACTTATAATTTTAGAGAATTCACATGAATCCATAAGAATTATTCATGGATAAATCAATCATAACAGACATAACAACAAATTAGAGCCAATGGGATCCAATTTCACTTGTCTACAAGGAATCCCATGAGGGAAACACCAAAACAATTCAATAGAATTCAATCACGATGGATTCATAGATTTAAACCATAACTTTCACAAATCTTAAGATTAGTGTTCTATGGATCCAAAATCAAAAGTTTCAATATGAGTTCCAACAAAAATAAAAATAAAAAAGGGTCATTACCCAATGTTGGTCCCGTAACTACGGGGAGATGGGAGGGTTGGACCGGAGACAAACCTAACCTTTGGCATTTTTGCATAAAGTGCATGACAGCAAACTTTCCATGTATGCACATATCAACAAACATGGTATAATGAATTGTGATGTGCCAATAAAAGGCATAAATAAAAGGACAGTTGCAACCAATCACAGGTCCAATATTGAAGGCATTAATAATGATAAAAAGAAGGAAGAAATCCATACCAATTCTAATAGGAGTTAATTATGCACTGTTGTTCTCCATTTTAGAGTGTTTTGAATTTACATTTGAATAAATTAATTGTCGAAGTGATTATAAATAGGGCAAAGGAGTGAAGTGAAAGACAAGGAAAAAATTAGCCAAACTTCTTGTAATTGAGGGATTCCCCCTAAATGAGGGATTTAAGTTGTTGAAACTTGTATTTCTTCTTCCTAAAAGGATGCACTTTACACCACTACTTACAATCAATGATCCAACTGTAATCTAACTTTTCTCTTGCCAAATTCCTTTATCCTTGCTCTCCACTCCACCAACTTCCGCTAAAACCTCCTTTTTTCAGTAAATCCATAGTGGAAATCATCTAAATTCAGCAATTCACCATAGATCTAATGTAAAACAAGAAGATCTCAGATCTAAGCAATTTCTCCCATGGGGCAAGCTCTCATGGCTTACCTCTCCCAATTTAGAGCTTTCTTCCTCTCTTTTTCCAATTCCTTCTATTATTTCCTTTCCTTCTCTCTTTCTTATGTCATTTGGGCTATTTAGGGTAAACTTAGAGTTCTAATTCGTCATATAAGGGTTGGTTTGTACACGAGTGGGAGGTCAAATTCTAAGAATACCCTTCAAAAGTCTCGGAGATTTTCATACTTGGCTCGACATGATCGATCAAGGGGGCAATCCTGAGTGATCATGAATTCCTGATCGATCATCTTGATCGGTCAGAAAGAACCTTATTTTTATGTTTTTGATTCTCTGTGGTTCTAACAGATCAGAGTGAAATCCTGATCAGTCAGGTCTGAAAATTTTCCAGATTTTTGGGTTTTTACCCCTTTGGTCCTTGGGTTGGGTTCCCCACACCCTTGAAATAATCTTAAAGGCTTATTTGGGTCTATAAGGATCCAAGATTGGTCCTTTTGTTTGGTTCCATATGGGTTCACCCAATGTGGATCAACAATGTCAGTCCTTGAGTCTTTCAACACACCCCAAGAGTTGTGGGGTGTTACATCTTCATTGTTAGATGCTTCTTCAATATTATCAGTTGATTCTTCAATGAAGGCCATAAATGCTCTAACACCATGTAAGGAATCATCATCAATGCTTGATGACTCATCTTCCGAATCATTGGAGTCGTCATCCCATGTTATTGCCATGGCCTTATTTTTTTCCCTTCTTTTTCTTATTAGCACATTCAGCAGCCAGGCATTCGAACCCTTTGCATTCATAACATTGTGGTTCTTCTCGAGATTTCTCATTTTCTGAAGTTTTCACTAGTCCTCTTGAAAGAAGGGTTCTTTTTGAAGTTCTTCATATTCTTGTTGAAGATCTTTTTGAACTTCTTGGCCACAAGAGCAAATTCTTCATTAAATTCCTCTTCTTCGCCAGATTCCTATTTGACTCTAAGAGTTATGCTCTTTTTCTTGTTGTTTGGTTGGAACTCGAGTTCAAGTGTTTGTAGTGATCCTACAATTTCTTTTATCTTAATTTTATCTATTTTCTTACTTTCTTCTATGACAGTCACTTTAGGGTAGAATCTTTCCAAGAGAGATCTAAGGATCTTCCTTACTACCTTAGAGTCTGAGACAGCCTCTTCAAGTCCCGCCATAGAGTTAACTATGTCTTAGTCCCTAGTGTAGAAGTCAATGAATTGTTCATTGTCTTCTAGCCTTATCGTCTCAAACTTGATAGTCAACATCTATGGCTTGAAAAGCTTAACAGTGTTGGTACCCTCATGGGTCATCTCCAGGAGATCCCATGCTTGTTTTGCAGTTTCGAAGTTACTTTTGAATTCATTTCCATTCACCGCATAGACTATGGCGTTTAGAGACCTATAATTTGCATTACAGGTGGCCTTTTCACCTACACTCCAATCCTTAGTTTCCTTGTCCTTAGGAAGTTCCCATCCGGAAATTACGAAGTTCCAGATGCTCACATCTTGTGCCTTTAGATAGATACGCACATGCGCCTTCCAATAGACATAATTTGTCCCATCAAAATAGGATGATCTAGAGGTTGATAGTCCTTCCTCCTTGGAGGTCATCTAAGGTATAGACGGATCTTCGACTCGGGATGTAAAGCCCTACTAAGCAACCTTGCTCTGATACCAATTGAAATTCCTAAAGGCTTCTATACCCTGTTGATCCTAGAAGGGGGTGAATAGGATCTTCTAATTTGTGTCCCTCTTGACTAAGTTAATGACCTAAGTTAATTACGGTGGTGACACTATTACTTATTGGATCACTAGTATTAATTACTTTTAAGATTCTACTTGCAATTCTATCAATCAACCAATCACATCAACACACAAGAATCGAATGCAATTAATTAAATTTTGCTAGTTTGACCTACTTGATTTTATTTTAATGAAACAATGATTATGGTCTTTAATTAACTCTCTGATTTCATAAAGATTAATTTCTTAGTTGTGTTCCAAACCACTAGTTGCAAATAAGCAAATGATAACACATAAAACACAAATGCACAAGAGTCAACATTCACAGGGAACACAACGATTTTATAGTGATTTGGCATTTGATGCATACGTCCATTCTTGAAAGCTCCTCTTTGAGCTACTTGATTTTATTAATAGATTTGCCTAATCTATTATAGGAAAAAAATCACAAAAACCTTACCCACTTATAAGTTCAGCAAGAATCCACTTGCCTTGTAACTTGCACACCCAGTGTCTTCGATGGGTGACCCACATCCAGTGACTCCAACAAATGAAAAACACAGCTTCTGGTGTCTCTGGCAGAAGCTCCAAGTGATGGAAGATGAATGAGAATAATCTCAGTAGCAATGTCTCTTATAGCTTGATTTTACTGTAGTAGCCTGTTTTGCTTCGGAGAGACCTTGTAATAGAGATTTTTCACCTACCAACAGTGAAGGCTCTAACTCTCGAAGCTTTCTTGGGTTAAGAAATCACCTAACCATGACCTTATAGATATACCAGAGTAGAAGCACTCAAAGTCATGAATCAAAAGAAGTCACAATATAAAATGATTTTCTAATAACATGCCCAAGAAATATTGAAGATTGAAAGATCGTAGCTCTCAAAAATTCGTCTCGTGTTACCTATACCTTAAGAGAATGTCCCTTTATAAAGAGGGTGTGAAACCCTAGCCTAGGGAATCCTCTAACAATCTGAAAATCACTAGATGCAATTTTTTGAGCTGTACAAAAAATTCCAAATTTGCTGCTTTTGATCTATCCAGATTTCTGATCGATCCAAACATGTCTAATCAATCAAACCCCTGATTGATCCATCCTGTTTTCAATCAATTCAAAACACTTTAAGGAATCTTTGCAGAAAATGAACAGTACCTGATCAATCGAGATCCAAGTTTGGATCAATCCAAATTTCTGATCGATGCAAAACTGCCTGATCAATCCAGAATCCGGATTCCTGAATTCTTAATCAATCCAAAATCTCCTAGTTCTCAAATTTTAACTTATTCTGAACTAGTTTAAGTGAGGCCTTTCTCCAGGGCTCAAGGTAGGTCAATCTAAACCAACCTGGGTATTTGGTTTGTTCATACCCACTTACCAACCTTTATTTTTATTTTACCTTTTTGGCTCAGTGTCGGCTTCTTGATGTCTATTGTTTGGCCTAAGACAATTTGCAAAATATGACTTGATCTTCTTGGTCTCTTGCCTATGTGGTCTTCGACCTGCCAAAGGAGACCCATATTTACATGCTTATTTTACAGTTTCCCAATCAAATACAGCCATGTAATAGGAAGCGAATACTGTTAAGGACAGTGCCTACCGGCACACCTCGTCACAAACCAATAAGTTCTTTCTACTTTTTGTCTCTTATTGTTTACAGATTTATCTTCAGTAGAAATCTTTTCTCTGCAACTATATTTTTTAGTTTTTGATGATTCCATAGTGTAGTCAATTAATTAGAGTAAATTATGTTGATATTTTGTTGAAGTTTCTTTGTTTACTAGTATTGTTTAATAATGCACCTCACCCATAACAAAGTTCACCTTCATTGACGTTACTGCATATCTAGAGACCACCTTGAAGCATCTAAATATGCCTCTCAGATAACATAGTCACTACAGGATGCATTGCAAAAAGATAAGAGTCATTTGCAAACTGAAGCAGAGAGAATAAGCGCCCATCTGCCCTCAAGTCAAAGCCCTCTAATATACCCCTTTCCACTACCCTAACAACCAACCTGGTAAGGACCTCTGCCATGATAAGAAGATGAAAGGTTATGGAGGATCAACTTAAATTATATCTCAATAGCTCCTAAAAGCCTAACTGGGATCCATTACCCAACACAGAGAAAGAAGCTGAAGGGATTCAACAAATAAACTAACCTCTCCAATTTAATCCAGTACCAATAAACCCCAACTTACATGATCATAGAATTTTTTTTCCACCTTGCAAGAATTTTGGAAATTGGGCTTTCGATTCCCAAATTCATACACTCGTTAGTAATGAACACCCCATCTCAAATCTGTTACACATGGAAAAAGGCACCGTGAATTTGAAATATGATAGAACTCCAACACTTCTTTTAGCCTTGATGCCAATGTCTTGGCCAAAATTTTGTACACAGTTACCAAACAGACTCATGGGCCAAAAAAACCAAAAATCCGTCAGCTCCTTTGATCCCCATGAAGATTGCTAATTACACTACCTTGTAGTTTGAGCATAAATTTTCTTCCCTGGTTGATCTGGTCTTCCAAGATGGGACCTGCATCCCATGGCTTAAAATATTGGCTGATCCCAATCTGTATCCCATAACCCAGATCAGGCTTGATCGAGACCGATCCGAGCTGAGATGTGATCAGGATTGGCCAGTCCTTGGCCCTTTTTCCCCTTTACTGTGTGACTTCAGATTGGTTGATCCCAATCTGTATCGGTTGATCTGATCTTGATCCACATGACCGATCCTGAGTTTTTACACCATGTAGCATCCTTCCTCCAAAGGAAGGGTCCTTTTATCATCACAGTCGTTTTTCCTCTTTCTGTTGAAGATTGCATGCATGTACAGTCTGTCTATATAATTCATTCCAAAGGGAGAAAAGCTGAAGTTTTTAAGTTTGTTCATAGATTAAGGTTAATATAGAGACGGTAGATGTAATTAAATATGGTGGTAGAACTTTGGAACATACCATTTCAGATTCAAAAACAAGCTCCTCACAAATGATGATAGATTCAGGGATCTCCAAAACAGTGTCACCAATTTTTAGATCTTCTATTGCCACTGCTCCTCTTCCAGCTCCTTCAACATCTATATATTAAAATAAAACAAAAGAACTGCTAAAGACAAATAGATGAATTTTCTTTTTCTTTTTTTCCTGCACTAAATTCCTAGGAACCATTAAACCTGTGAAGCTTAATCTCAGTACCACCCAAGAGTCAAGAACTCCAATAAGATATATATATATATATATATATGTGTGTGTGTGTGTGTGTGTGTGTGTGTGAGTGTGTGTGTGCACAGATATATCTCAAGAACAACCATACAGGAGAAGACTTACAAGCAATCTGCAACTTTGTTCTTGCACCATGGTTTTTCCCCCACTGTAATAAGAGCTCTTCAGCACCACAGCCACACTTTTCTATCCTTTCTTCTACTTTATTCTTGTCCCCAAAGGCTCTGATCAAATCTATAGTTGCATCCCTTAATTTTTGCAGTAATTCTATTCTCTTATGTGTAGCACTTGAGAGTGAGTTATCAATGAGTGAGAGGATTGAGTTGAGAGACTTCATCTCATTCCTAGGACTGTAAAAATCCAGCGGTACATCAACTCTTCCAAAGTAAAGCTCTGTCTGCAAAACATAAAAGACAGCTAAAGCATGACTTTCAGGCCAACCATTACCCAAATTGTTTGGCCCTCAAGCTAACCAAGAATTCTTCAGGAAACTCATTGCTGACTTGAACACCCTTGCTGGCCCTGCTACATAATATGTCTCTAAAGTCTAAGCCTAAATTTAGTTATAGAGAGTAACAGTGCACACCTCATTCAAGTGTATGACTCTTGCATGCCAGAGAATTGCTTCCAATGTAATGTTGGACCAGTCAGAAGATTGGGTGTTCGAAAAGTATATCCGCACCTCAGATTCAGAACCATTAGCCTGTAGTAACCTCTGTTAAAGGGTAGAAAACACAAAATTTAGCTTTAGTCAAAAAATGAAAGCTAATTAGTCAAATTAAAATAAAAAATAAAAAAACAAATTATTAGACGAAAATAGAAACAAATACATTCAGCAAAATCTGAAATTACAAAAGATACAAACCTAATTGTCAGCATGGGCCATGTTAAAGATAGAAAAGAAAATGACAAAAACATGGACCATTTTCCATGTCTGCTACCTGCCATTGCCCTGGTTACATGATGTCATACTATGTGTAAAATTATTTTCCAGCTGAAAGGTCATGCTTACAGAGAATCAACAAATAAATATAGACAAATACTTGCAATCTTTGAGAATGGAGAAGTCATCCTCCCCATCCTTGTGTTGGTACACATGCTGTGCTTTCCAGAAGAGTCATCATCTATCATTTGATTGCTTCCATGAATAATCTTTTACAGGAAGTTATGAGGAGAAAATCATAAGCTCCATCACTGTTTTCAAACACATTGGCTTTCAATCTCCACATCTTTCATCAGGCTGATTTAGCCATCATAACAATTTGAGGACATAAATCTACAACCTAGTAAATTGGATATAGAAAACAAAAGAGAGCTGAAAACTTCTCCACCATTAGTAAATGCTCACCTTCTTTTTCTCAATTAAAGGGTCTTCCTCAGAGAGTTTAAGAACTAAACAATAATCATCATCACTTTCTGTCTTCCCATCAGATAAATGTAGCTGCAGAACAAAAATTTAATCAAGATCCCAGGGTCTCACATGTCATGTTCTACAAAATAATATGTAAACGACTGTAATCAAAATAAATTCAGATAACGAATGAGTTCACAATTCAAAAAAAAAAAAACTAGTAAGTAAACTACTTCAATAATTTCATGATATGGGCATATAGAGTTGTAAACCACAACTAAATAGCTAGAAGTCTAAGAATACCGTTAAATACAAATTTTTAGACCCAACAAAGGTTTTATATAACCTTATTTTATTTTTGCAAATAACCATACTGAGATAACAAACAGGGAAAAAGAAAAAAGAAGATAATGCAAAAATAAAATATATAAAATAAACATTGCAAATAACCAATGTTCTTGTAGATCAGTCGTAAAATAATATCACAGTAAGTACTGACCCAAAAAAAGAAGTAACAAAAAAAATGAATTAACTTCCAAACTTGAAATTCTTAATTTTTCTTTTCCACATTTTAGATGTAAAAAGAACCCTAATAAGAAAGAGCAGGCAACTTTATGATATGAAAAAAGAAGAAGAAGAAGGATTTCCAGACGTATGATGTTATTTCTTTTCTTTAAATGAACTGGTTCAGATTAGAGCATAGAAGATGAGGGGGGTATAGAGAACCAGAGGATGCCCAGTTTTTTTTTTTTTTTTTAATCAATAAAGATGGAATTTTATAAATCAAAAGGAACATATGAGAGATACATCCCCAAAGAGGCCAGAAGAAGCTAGCTGGTGTAGAATGCGTAAAAGAATAGGATCCTATAATAGGAAGGATGATGGGAAGGTGCAAAACAACCTAAAGATAGCAAAACTTATTAATTCTTGAAATTTAGGAAAGAAAGAATGGTGGGATTTGCATATATGTCTAACCGTAGGGTGAAATAAGCCCTTCTTGAAACTTTCATGAATAGAAAGATCAAGAGAGATAGGTTCTTGGAAAGAAAGGGAGTTAGGGTTTCTTGAATGGAAAAAGGGTTTAAACAGTCTAGGGTTAGGGTTTAGAAGATGGGAGATAGCAAAAATCAGCCAAGAATGAATCTTGATTGTTTCTTTAATCACGAAACCAGTTAAAAGTGCAAGTAATTTCAAGAAAATAACAAGAATTGAGATAAAATCAAGAGTAAGAGAGAAGAAAGATAAAGAAAGAAAGAAAGAGAGGGAGAAGACTTACGTGAGAAAGAGAGAGGAGATCCACCCCAATCGTGGGTTATTCCAAAACAATCACTTCATTAATTCCAAAAACTACCATACATGAGGGAAATTTAGGCTTTTATAAGCCTTTACAATTTTTTGACCAAAATACCCGTATAGAATTGGTTGTACGGCCAGAACTGGAAAACCCCAATAAAACTAAAATAAAAATATTAAATAAAGACTCCTATGACTACTAAACTTACTACTAACATCCCTAATGACTCTAGTGGCAGCATTACATAAAAATTAAACCAAAAAAATAAATAAAAATAGAAAAACTGTTGCCTAATGATGAGGCCAGCAGGTTGACTTTAAGTTCTTCCTTTAAAATTTGAGTCGTGGCTTCCAAATTGGATCATATTTCTCTAACCAATGAAATGCTGCTGCATCACTAGCTAGAAACGACATGCCTCCAGCCAGAGAACCATTCATGAAAAGGCACCCTAGAAACATCAAGAAGGTGAACCATCCAACCATAAAGCAAAGACAAAACCATGTTGGGAATCTTTCCAGGGGTGACAACGTCCTCGAAAATCCACTGATTTCACTCCTTCCAAATAGACCAGCATAGCATCGGGATGCAACGCCAAATCAACTTACCCTTAGGAGAAAGATCAGCAAGAGGAGCTTGATTCCCCTCCGAAAGCAACAGCCTCATATCCACTGGCATAACCAAACCTCTACCAAGGTGATTGAAGAAAAAATTCCAGACCGAAGAAGCAACAGAGCTTGCATGAACAAATGGTTAACCGAATCTATGCTAGTAAGGCACATGCAACATTGGTTGGGCCAAGGAATCCCTCTAATAATGATATTGTCCAAGGTAAGGACTTTACCCCAGTAGACCAACCAAAGGAGGAAAGAAGCTGTTGAGGGCATACGGGACTTCCAGATGATCTCAAAAGCCTCAAAACATCTCCCTTCCACACCAAAATGACCACTACTCACCACCATAGAGGAGAAACAGGAGCGAACTGAGTAATTCCCAGAGGGATCCCACTTCAACAGGCAACTTAGTCTCAGAAAGGTTCATGGGGACAGAAAGCTCGCAATCAAGGATACTCATAACCGAGGCAATTATACTGCCCCTCTGAAGAACATAGATGTTCAGCCACAGAACCATCACGATTACAAGCCAAACAGAACATAGACTACAGTTGACAATGCAACATCATATCAGTACTTTCCCGAAGCCACCCTGTATAGACTACAGTTTGCCAACCCCACCAAAAGCATAGAAAAAATGAAAAATAAATAAATAAAGATAAAAATCTCTGCAAAACTAAGCTGCATAAAAAAAAAAAAAAATTAAGCTGCAATAACCGTTCTTGGAGATAGTGATTGGAAAAAGACCAGTGCAGTAATTGCTAACAATAAAATAAAGGGGAATATATATAGAATGCAAGAAATGAGTGACCGTACATGTTCAGAACAAAATCCTCTAATTCTTTCTTTGTTCTACTTTGAGAAGTAAATTATATTCGAAATTCTTGAAACGGGTATCAAGAATCATAAACCCATACTCAATAGACATATATAATTGAAAATGGAGGATACCCAGTTTGAACCCATTTGATATTTTATTCTACTTTATATATTTCCAAGAATAACTCGGTTGAAATTACAGGCACGGGCAACGGCAACGGAAAAGAAATGTTATCCTACATTAGTTCAATAACTAAAAAGAGAGAAAAAACGCGAGGTTACAAGTTGAGAAAGAAAATTTTCTTCTTTTCTTTCTTACTTTTATCACATTTGAAAGGTAAATCACTCCCAGAATTGGAAGCAATGGGTATGCATAGTCGGAACACCAAAACAAGATGAGCTGGAAATCTACGTAGTCTAACCAAATGAAGAATACACAGTTTGAAGTTCTTCAACCCATTTAAGATTTGTTCTACTTTATTTCCTTTCACGAATAACCCAGTTAGATTACATCCAAAACACTCCAAAAAGAGAGAATTTTCAAACAAGAAAATAATTAAATGAAGGAGCAATGATAGAGTTCTTAAAGATGAAATGAATTGTTAAATTAGTAAAAGCAAAGAAGATAGGTTTCACCTTAGCATCGTCTTGCAGATCCACCATGCTGGAACCCAACTAAAAGTGGGAAGAGACAAGCGAAAAGAGAAAACCAGAACTGCGATCAGTGATATGCAAAATGAGCTTACGAATAACGACAAACAAAATGACAACTGCAGATAGGTGAAACCGTGAAAGTGCCATGGTCCGGCCTAATGTTCACCTTAAATTGGGTATATTGGGTATATAAACATGACAACCCCCTTCTCTCTCTCTCTCTCTGTCTCTCGTTGATAAGAGAATGATTGTCTGTGTTGACACAAGCCTTTATTTTTTTTCCAGGCCGGTGATGCCCACAAACAGAAATAGCAAAACACAATGCATTAGCAAAATAGAAGAACAAAAGAAGAAAAAAACAGGGGAGGGACTGGTAGCATCCCCGGCCACCTTTTTTTTTTTTTCTGGGTCTGCTAGTCACACCTCAAATTTTACTGAACTTACCTCAAGCTCTATCGTTGCTGATTTCATCTCACAAATTTTTGAACTCACCTCGTCCCTTCCCCATTATACCCTTTATCCCACACCTCCCCCGTTTTAACGAAGTAATACCCAACTCCCACACCTCACGCATCCCTCACATCCCACAGTTCTCTCCCACGAACAGGATAACCACCACCAAGCAGCTCTCCCCCTCCCTCACTCGCCGTCGAGCAGCTCTCTCCCGCATTCACTCGCTGCCGAACGTCAGCACCATCAATCTCCCTTCCTCTCCCTCTCCCTCCCTCACTTTTTCTCTCCCACTCCCTCTGCATTTGACGTGCTTCACATTTTCACTCAATCTCTCCCTCACCTTGCCTGAGATATGGCTCGTACACGAGATGGACGAGGTGGACGACCCCGCACGCGAGGTGGACGATCAGCTGTGACCATCTCATGTAATTTTTATTTTTTTTATAAAAAAATTTGGATTTTGGGCACTCGGCCTGTGGTCACCGAATAGGGGGCCACTGCTCGGCCACCCCAGCCGAGCAAAGCAGCCC
>JAOXJP010032741.1:0-16755 GCA_025762735.1 Platanus orientalis | reverse complement strand
TCATATGATGATCATGGGAAAGCATATGTAGATATGTGGTTGTTTAAATGAATTTTACTAATTTATTTGTTCAAGAATGGTAAACTTCTTTTCACTATTGTGGTCTAGAAGAATATATCAAAATTGATTGTAGGAAGATGATGAATGACATTAAATCCTCAAAATACCAAACTTCAAGAAAATCACTAAATAGAAAAAATATCAACAAGATGAACTATTTTCAAAATGTTGAAAATAAAAATCTTTAAAAAAAGGACTTAGCCTAATAACAAAATGCAAGAAAGAAAAATCTAAAACAAACTTGGATTAAGAAAACATGGGTTAAGAAGGATGAGCGTAAATGCTTAGTCATCCATACGGCTCTAAGAACTGGGAACACATTAAAGTGGTACCTTGATAGTGGGTGTTTTAGAAACATGACTTTAGATAGGTCATTGTTAATCAAAGTTGAGAAAACTCAAGATGAGAGTGTTACCTTTGGTGATGGAAACATGACCAAGATCATTGGCAAGGGTACCATAGAGGTCTTCGGTATTCCAAACTCACCAATGTCATTTGTGTACAAGATTTAAAGCACAATCTAATTAGCATAAACCAAATATGTGATAAAGGCTATGGTGTACACTTTATAAGGGATGAGTGTGAAATTAAGGACAAGACATGAGAGAAAATCCTTGTCAAAGGGCTAAAGATAAGTGACAATTATTATATCATAGAACCTAATAAGTAAGAGTTGAGAGCTTGTCTTATGTCTCAAAAGGATGAAACTAATTTTTAACAGCAAAAGTTAGGTAACATCAACTTTAGAGATTTGTCTAGACTAAACAAGAAAGAAATAGTTAAAGATTTTCTTAGATTAACCAAGATTGACAACCCTATGTGTAAAGGTTGTTAAATGGGAAAACAAACTAGAGTTCTTCATTAGAAGACAAACCAATAGGGACATCCAGGCCTCTAAAATCCCTCATTATTATGCCTTGGTTAAGTCCGAGTAGTCCCCTCATCGGACTCAAGTCATCTTTAATGACCTGAGTAAGTTGTACACATGAACTGGCAGACCATCCTACAAGAGTGCTTACAATGGTTTGATTTTGCATATTCTAGTTGGATGAAAGTTTCTTTGCCCTTAGGCCTAGCCAGTCTTTTGTATTGATCTGTCGTGTCGAACTGAACTGTTATACCGACCCTATCACTGACAAAACTTGATAGACAAATATAAAACATGTTCATTTCTCAATATGATCCTATAGAAACTTCTTAATCCACCTCCTTCATTTTTTTTACACATGAATAATATGTTGACACAATCTTGACTTTTGGGGTCTCTAAACTTTGGATATTTTTTAGTCAAATACTTAAAGGTGATGAATGACAATCATTATTCAATATCCAATGACATTTTTAGGAGTGAAAAATGCTAACTCACCTTAGTTGTGTTTAAGGGATTATAGATATTTTTTTAAACAAAGGATAAAATTCATTTGTTTTGAAATAGTTCCTTTGTTTACATTGACACTATTGTCATGGAAATATTTTAATTCATTGGTGTTTCTGTTGGAATCAACTATACCTGCTCCTTAATTTATTTCATATTGCTTTGGTTAATTTATTTCATATTTTAGTTCATTTTCTACTTTATATACTCTAAAATAATAGGTTGGTGACATGGATGTTTCCCATGATTTTATTTAGTTTTTATAATATTTTAGGGGAGTGCCACTTGGACACACCACGTTCCACCCACTACCATATTTTCCATATTTTTTCTTTGTCATTTTAAATTCTTTCTATTCCTAAATTCTATCTCAACTCTCTCTAATTCTTCCTAATTTTTCTCCTTCCTCTTCTTTAAACTCTACATTTTCTCGCTATTTCTACTTCTCTTCCTACTTTCTTGCACGCCTCTCCCTTACATCTTTTAAAAAAAGAAAAAAAATTCTAACCAATATCTTTCTAATCTTATATTTTATTTTTTTCCTTTAAATCTTTTGCTATTTTTTCTTTCTTTGTATAATTTTTTTTTCCCTTTCATTTATTTTATCAGGCTATTTTCTACTTAACCAAGAAAGATATTAAAACCTACATATATTTATCCAAAAAGACTTCTATACATATTTATCCAAAATTAGCATGAGCATGGCCCAAGCTTAAATTCAGGTTTAATATTAGATAGAATTTTTTTTTCAGGTTTTTATTTTATCATTATTTATTTTTGGTACCTGTTAGCATGGTTTTATTCGCTAGTACGTGTTAAAGAAATATGAAAGACTTTCAATCAGGTTGAGATTTAATGATACAAATCGCTTTAATTAGTGAGAAAATATAGGAGAGGGGCATTGAGAAAATAGGAAAGGGATTTTATTGATATTTTAGTCGGTGAGGCTTTTCTACCCTTGGCATATGCAAACACCAAGGTCAACGGGGGCCACATCAGTGTCAGAAGTGTTTTACACATTCCCCCAAAAAGTGAAAATCACTTTCGGCGCTGATGTTTTCACCCGTTTGACTATCGGCGGATGCAGTGCAGGTTAGGGGTCGGCGTATAAAATCCAAGCCATATTTTAGTGGGAAGAGAGAGAGAGAGAGAGAGAGAGAGAGAGAGAGAGAGAGAGAGAGAGAGAGAGATTGCTGGGAGTGCTCATGTGGTAACTCTAAAAAGTAGAAAAAAACATAGAAAAAAATCAGGGGGTGTCCAGCTTGGCACCCCCTTTACTTTAAGATAATATATAACAAACTTCAAAGTCATAGCTAAAATTAACAATGCTGTTCAAGTGCTAAGAGAATCTATAGTTGAAAGATGGAACATGGGAATCCATAAAGCGCCTGATTAATATTGGGTTAAATTTGAAACTCAGCAACTTTGAGCATTTTTAATACGAGAATGATTGTCTGTGTTGACACAGGCCTATGTAGGCGTGCTATTGATTGATACATGATGTATTTTTGAATTTGGTCTCTTTTTTTTATACTGAACACTTTTTTGAATCCCAAACACAATGTGTCAGCTTATATCATTAAACACTACAGACACTTTTTCATCGCAGAACATTTTCTTCTTTTTTATATTCATCACATACGTACATCTTGTGCAACTTTCTCCTATTACATATGAAGTGCAAGTTTTGGACCATAAGAGTCATCATTTTGACCATGAAAGAAAATTTAGATGGATTAAATTAACGGTTGGCTTTCCCAACCCTTCTAGCTGTAATTTGGGTACGCAGGCCTGTTGGGTTGATCAATTTCAGGTGTCAACACAGTCCTAACTAAATCAAGCCTAGCACATAAATAAGCAGTACTTAAGAGGACCAACCGTGGTGTTGGCTAGGCGGTTGACCCAGGAAAATGATTGGACCACATGTTATATACAGGACCGGTAAGGTTTAGTTGGTAAGAGGGAGCAGATCTTTTGTGATCAACGCTAGTGTTATCAATGTGTGACCATTCCATGGGCTGACACGTGGTATGTATAGGGTTAAAAGTGTTTAATTTAAAAAATTGGTGTCCAGAAAGTTGCACCAAATTCCAAAAACACGTTACATGTTAGTCTGTGTATGCTCTACACATTACGAAATTCCCTCTGCTGTCATCACCTCACTCCTCTTTCATTTCGCAATTTGAGGACTTACAGAGATTTAACTTTAGCTGTGACAAATTTAAATGTGGCTTTTTGTAGCTTGAACAAAATTAGGATGCGAGTTTGAGAAGAAAGTGAATGGAGGGGACCTGTTAATTGAAGAGGAAAATCAAAAAGACTTTTGTAAACGGCCATAAAAGATATGAAGAAGTCAATCATTATCATCCTATTCCACTTGGGAGGCCCTACCTGAGGCGGGATTTGGTAGGACTCCTAAAGTTAGCCAAAGGTAGGACTAATAGTAGGGGCCAACACATCAGCACCGGAAAAGTGATTTACATTTTTGGGGATGCTTTTCATTTTTTGGCACCGATGTATTGGCCCTTAATGTTTGTCCTACCTTAGGCTAACCTATGGCAGTCCTACCAAATCCTTGGGGGGCTACTTGGGATTCCAACTAGGTATTTGTCCTTGAAGACGAGTTTGAATCATCTCCAATGTGACTGGAGAGATATCACACCAATACCAATCAATATCTGAGATGATGACAAAGGGTGTTTTCATAAATATACATGGGTTAACTATAACAAAGCTACATAAAATAAGTATGAGTGTATTTATCAAAGTACCCTTTGTTAGGTATCGTGTCACATTCGAGTAGGTATGATGATAACTAGGAATGCTAAAATATGTATGTGATGCAGATCCTAGCTGGGATTAGGTACAAATGAATTTTGTTCAAACAGGTGCAAACAGCACTAGGGGGCTGATGCATCAGCACTAAAATGTGATTTACACTTTTGTTTTGGAGGAGGGGGAGAGGTGGGCGATTATCACTTTTTGGCGCTGATGTATCCGCACCCTGGCACCGTTTGCATGAAATTCATTTGTACCTAATCTTCTGCAGATCCAGAGACACTCCAGCACTAGGAGCATTTTAATCTGCCCATTTCATGCTCATGTTCTATTCTACCCTCTGGTTATTTACAATTAAATGCCATCCTTTAGAGATTTTTTATTTCTTATTTTTACAATTTCATTACATGAAGATAAATATTAAGTGCATTTGTTTCTAACGAGAATATCTAATAAAAAAAGAAAAAAAAAAGAAAAAAGAAAAAAAAACAACTACAATATCATTTTATTTCATTTTACAAAAAATAATATTAAAAAAACCCCACAAGCAATGATCGTTGGCTATAATAGTATTATATCTGTTTATAGAATTCTATGACCGAGAAGTTAAAAGCACAACACATCACCCTTGTTCCGGCAAATCCAGCTTCTTTTGCTAAAGCTGTAAATTCTTCTTCTGTCCTCTCCTTGCCACCAGGATTCATATTCATCATGAACAAATCAAACTGCATGGTGCTTTTAGTAGTAACACTAGTCTCGGGGACGGTAGGACTAATCAACTCCACAACAATTGCTTTTCCATGTTGTGGTAATGCTTCATGGCAATTTTTCAGTATCTTCAAACAATGTTCATCACTCCAACTGTGAAGTATCCACTACAAGCATCATCCAAACCCCAATTAATTTAAACTCTTGCTAACACATATCCAGTTAAAAAGAATGACTAGTTTTAAAGGGCATTACAAACTCTTCTTCCTAGTATTAACAGGAGGATTGGGTTAGGCTACCAGCTGGGGTAAAACTTTAAACAAAACCCATTAAGAAAAATTCTGAAAATCGATGTTTCGAGCTTATAAATTGGAATGGAGGAACATGATTCATGTAGCTAACCCAAGTGCTAGGTTTTGTTGAATTGATTTGATTTAAGTTCTATTAAAATGTGAATCAGGGATATGATTTGGAATTGAACTTACCTTCATGAAAATGGCATCTCCTCCTTTTGGAACATTTACAAACATGTCTCCCCCAACATGCTCCACACCTACAACAAACCCCCTGGTTTCCCTTTAAGATTTGAATAAAGGATAAAACAAAGTATGAAAACAAATAAAATCAAGTGAAAACCCCCTAGAGTTCATCATTACCAACTTTTCAATACTAACATAGGCTTGAACATGGATGCTGCTATTCAACTTGTTTGCTCAATGTTGACTCTAGTAACAAAGTAACTAGTTAGGGGTGTTAATGATCCAGCCCAACCGGAGTCGCTGTCCAGGCACAACACTAGCCCAAAGAATTCCACCGAAACCCAGATTTTATAGATATGTACACAAGAGAATCCTGAGTGATTCCTGCTTTACAACTCCATTTGAGCCAGAGGAAGATCACTTTCAGCCCGGGCAGTCCCACAAAAAAAAATGGTTTGGGTCACAACTTAATTTTTGACCAGGGCCGGGCTCAAAAGCTCATCCTTTCATCCCAAGTCTACCTCTTAAAATTAGCACTGAGCCGAGTTCTAAGCCTGACTTGTTTGAACACAGAATCAACCCACGGGGGCCAGCTTCTCAGTTCCCCCCAAAAAATTAAACCAAATGGCCTACGCCTAATAACAAGCATATAAAGGGCCAGGCTTGAATGCCCAGTAGACAAGGCATACGGTTAGAAGTTGATATGGAGACCATCTAACTCAAGCTACCAAACATGCCCACCACAGTGGGATTTTAAACTAAAATACAACAATTCTAAAATCCATACCTGAATAAGAAGGGGCCTTTTCTATCATTTGAGGCAGATCAAAGTTGATACCCTTAATTGAAGGATATTTGGATATGATCATATTAAGAATTACACCGGCGCCACCACCAACATCAACCAAAACCTTCAGTCCTTCAAACCCCTTGTATGTGCCAAGAATCTTCTTCATAAAAATCAAGTTGTAATCAGACATTGAGCTTCTGAAAATCTCAGTCAATCTGGGGTCCCTTCCAACGTACTCAAACGAATTCATTCCATAGGCCTTGTAAAATGGAAGCCCCCCTTCAAGAACTGCATCCTTCAAGTGGTACCTATAGCAAATATAACATAAGAAAGATGTCACCCTAATAACCAAATTACAAAACCAACAAACAGTGATGATGATGATGGAAGCCTTAATCTGATTCTCTATCAATACTTTTTCTAATTACCAGCTATTCACATTGACATTGTCCTGAATAAGATGCAACAGGGGAGCCAAAGAAACACCATCTTGGTTCTTAACGAAGTATCTGCAGGCGGGTGCAAGGCCATATAACCTCTGGACGCGGCCATCGTTGCTTGCAGAGAGAGAGCAAGTGAGCACAGAGTGGCTAGCCAGAAGACGCAGGATACGGTCGAGCATGTCGGGGGCCTCTGGGTTGTGAGTGGGGAGGTGAGATGCGATCTCCAGAGGGGAGAGATGTGCGCTTGGACCTGCTTTGGCTATTATCTCAAACAGGTCGAGCTCGCTGGCTGCTTTCATGACCATAGGCAGAACTGAAGCGCTCGCCAATTGCATGGCGATCTGGCATTCTTCCTCCCCTTCTTGGGAGATGTGGGGCTGGTTTGTCATGGAACTCATCTGGTTTGGGTGTGATGAGAGAAAATCTGCACTGAAATTGAAGAAGGTAGGAGTGAGATCTTTAAGTAACTCTCATAAGGCTAGATGTGGTTCTCGACATTTCCACGAAACGTAAGCGTCACGGCTCCTCTTTCCTTGCTTTCAACCAAAAAATATTATTTGAAGTTTCAAATGGCCCATGGTTTTTGACTGGTCTAACAGTTTGCAGTTGGGCTTTTTTTTTTTTTTTTTTGGATAATCATTGAAGTTGGGCTTGAGGTAGGGCTCCTTATGTTCGATAATATCGAAGTGCCAGCTCACCTTAACGAATGCTAACTGTTGCTTTTTCTCGGGCAGCGGGCACATCAATGCCGAAAAGTGAATATGCACCCCTAAAAAAGTGAAAATCACTTTTCAATGCTGATGTGTCCGCTCCTGACAGAGTTCAGTGGTCAGCATTTGTTAAGGGAAGCGTTCATAAACCGATCCCGCCGACACCATAATTGGATGTACATTGAACTTTGTGAGACGGTCAATGTGTTGTTTCAATTTTAAGTCACTTGGAATAAAATCACTTTATTTTGCTTTTCCATAGCATTTGACCATACATTAGATGATGAATTTAGATGAGCTCATCGTGTGCTTAGTATTCATGGCTCTAGATGGACTCATCGCATTTGACCCGACTATAGATGTGTTTATCATGTGCTTATGTTTTAAGATAATAGAAATGAGGTCATCCCACGTTTCATGAATCCTCTCTCTCTCTCTCATGCCTTAGACTCATATGCAGAGTGGATCCTCTCCTGTTAATGACCTGTTAGGGCCCAGGCATATAAGCGGCACAACATGTGACCACAAATTTAAACAAAAAAACCCACGATTTTGGAGCTCAATCGCTTTATCTTGGGTTAAAAACCCTTGGTTAACCTTTTTAACTGTACCTCTTTCTTTCCGCCTTAATCAAAAGACAAAACCTTAAAAAGAAGCCAAATCGACCCCACCTATTTACTTCACCACCGACGATGTTGCCCCACTCGCCCACAAGCCAAAATCGCTGGCACCCAACAACCAAAAAACCTCTATATCATCACACCGACAACCTCTTTGTAATTGAGGGATTTCTCTTCGTTTTGAAAGTCTGGGATATTTTGCTTCAGCCAAAATTACCTTGACAGAGACTAGATTTCTCCTGTTATATGGTTGTCATGCACATCCAATAGCTCAAGAACTATGATGTTGGCAATCTCAAATGAGAGTTTATTACAGAAGTGGTTTGTGTACAAGTCTAGAAAGACAAGATTCTGCTATTGGCCTATCTCCTTACGAATTTGACCAGAGAGCTGGTTCTCACTAAGCCTCTGTTGTAAATATGGTGATGATTTCACCAGGGATATTCTTAACCATGATATTGAATCAATTTACAGATAACAAGAATCATATAATTCCCTAAACATGTATGCTGAAATATAAATATATTTTTATATATAACATGTACCTTGAAGATGATGATTCAACTAAATGCAAAGTTTTGGTATCAACACATGTAATCTAAAATATGAAATAAACAAGAAAAATGTTAAGAAATCTTATTGGTTTGTCGAGGTGCTTCCAATAGGAGATGTCTTTAAACGGTATTCATCGCCCACACAGTGCAATAAAGTATTCTTCGGCAACCGCTCCAAGATTCAACAATAAAAGTCCCTTCAAGGCCGTACTCCAGTAAAGGGTAAACAATAGCGGCAATAGAAGTGCTCTGACTCAATAAAATTAGAAAACAAAACTCAAGAAATAAGTACAAGTAAAACAAGAACTTTGATTTTTGATACTTTGTGTCTTCAACCTTGTAAGACTTTTCTATACCTCATCACGTTGGCCCTCTTCCATTTTATAGAGAGAGTCCTAACATCTCAATTTCTAGCCATTGGAGTTTGCGCCTAATCTTCTTCAATGCCTCCACCTTAATGAACATTAATCCCTCTTTAATGCAGAATATTTTATTCAATATTCCATCTATAAGTGATATTATTATGTTAAAGCATTAATACCTTTGCTTACCATACGTTAAGCAATGTTCTTAGCATATATATATATATATATATGCAATATATCCATATAAAGAACAAACTAATGTCTTTCTTTATTAGACTTTGTAATATTACAAAGACTTTAATACAAAATATGTTGCACAAAATAAATAAAAACCAATTAATATTAATAACAAATTAATTAAATACTAAAATAACTAGTAATTAAATTTTAGGAAAATAAAGGAGGCTGAGGAAAAGATTCTATATTTTGAATCTCTTCACTCAATGATCACAACATTCCCCCTATAGATTCAAAATATCAAAAAAAATTAAATCAATAAACTTGAGTCAGAACTAATGAGTACTAAATGCAGTGATACCAGTGTCTTTTGGATTTTGAGCAAATATTTAGGACTTGTAGAGTAGGGTTTACTGAAGTCTGGTAGATAAAATCCTTTGAATCATACTTCATTTATATAAACCATTAATTCTACTATCCACATCCAATTCTCTCTAGTATTGCTGTCTTAACGATTTGACACATTTCAACCTTGCATCAATCTTGATTTTCATGAGGGCTTTAGAGAACCTACCCAGGTTCTCATAGGAAGCGACCTCACTTCTACACACATATAGGTGAACTCACCAGGTGTGTACTGCAACCAATTACACTACCCTTAAGGGCTATGAATTCATTAAGAGTTTATAAACTCAACATTTTCTGTATTGTAGCTCTACATTGTCCACACCATAAGAAGGGACTTAGAGTAAAGGCTATTAAGACAGTGTCATTGAGTTATCCTACGACTTGTTATTACTCATTTGAACATACTTCATGGGATCTTCAATCACAAAAGTTGGGTTATCATTGCATATAACTCATGATTGGGTTATCAGTCCCATTCTCTTCGATGTATCCAACACTAACTTCTTAGTGACTTTGTCAGAGGACTAACCAAGTTTTCTTTTGATCTTACAAACTTTAGTGATATTATACCACTGTTCAATAATATTCTTTGCACAATATTGTGCCTTAAGCGTATATGTATGTTCTTTCCATTGTATGTACAATTTTCAACTCTTTTCTAAGGCGATAAACTCAACCTTCATTGTTGAATGGCCTTTACATGTTTGCTTGGTAGATTTTTAAGAAACTACACCACCATTGAGTGTAAACACATATTTACTCAGATTTGGTATCAAGAATATCCGATATCCAATTCGCATCGCAACAGTTCTCAAGCATTGCAAATAAACCACTACAACACAAACTATAATTAGATGTATCTTTGATATATTTAAATAATATAGCCACTGCATACCAATGGGTCTGATTAGGGTTGTGAGTATATCTACTTAGTTTACCCACATCACATGTTATGTTATGACGAATATAGTTTGACAAGTAATTCAAACTTGACATCACGCTAGTATAATCAATTTGAGCCACTGTCTCCCCTTTATTTTTTTTCAAGTATATGCTAGAGGCATATGGTGTAGACACTAAAATACAGTTTAAGTTCTTAAATTTCTCAAGAATTTTATTCACATAGTGAGACTGGTTCAACATCAATCCATTTGAAATTTTTTAAGATTTTAATCACTAATGTCACATTTGCCTCTCCTAAGTCTTTCATCTTAAACTTGGAAGACACAATTTTTTTTTTTGATTTTAAATATTTCTATATTTATCCAAATATCAACATATAATCTATATAAAGAGAGATGATAACACCATATTCTTTAGAAAATTTAGTATATAAACATCTATAAAATTTATTTGATGTATAAACCATCTTATGGATTTCTACTATAACAAACACTCTAATAGAAGTTATCCTTGTTAGAATAGGTGTTTTGACAAAGCCACCATAAACATTTCTTATATTATTTATTTGTTTGACATCTATAATAAAGTGTTTTATTCCATCATCACATGTGTATAATTTTATTTATAGGTAATTATTTGATCTCATGAGATGAGATAGGTGGTCATCAGGTAACATAGTAGGATGTCAAACACATGGATTATGTGGTGAGATTTGACTATCCAATTCTTGTAGGATTGAAACATTATAGCTATGGGTGATGTTGGGTACATCACTTAGAAGATTGCTATGTATAGAGTTTCCATATGATGGAGTGATGTAATCTTAATTACTAGAGTGAGACTCTAAACTTATATATAGATGCATAATTCAAATGCATTAAGAAGATCCATAATGAATATATTTAGTAAAACTTCATTGTAGTATAAATGATATTCATAACTTACAGACTAATCCTTTGACTTGAGGGACTTGTGATTTTCTAAGTTATTTAGGTTGATTATTTTCAGTTGTCAACTAGTGATGCCTAATTGGTGGCTATATCATGAGTAGCTTGGATATTTAGATTGATGCTTGAGATAACACAAGTGTTTAACAAGGAATCCACTGTCCTAATGATAGGGAGAAATATTCAGTCTAGGAATAACATGAATTGATTGGACATGCAAATCTAGATCCAGTGTTTGTCAAAATGATTTTCAAAATTATATTAAATAAATAAATAAGTATTTTGAAAAAGAATTTATTAAGAAATGATTTTAATGTCCAATTGATCCATTAATTTCCTAGAGATAATTTACCAATGACCAAAAGGTTTTGACAGTGACTAGTTTATTGCCCTAAGGGTCATTGAGGGATATAGTACAGTGGAATGATGTTTTTGTGAAAAAGTTTGTGAGGAACGACCTCAATGCTATATTATTATCCTTGAGAGTTCATTTATAACATGTCATAGAGATTGTTGCAATTAATGGAGTGTCTAGTTGTAATTATCAAATAATTGAGTTCCTAAATGTAGTTTTGACTTAATTCAGGATGGTGGGCCCCATAAGCTTAAAAATAAGAGTCACATAAGAATCCCACATCCCTAAGGTTTATTTGACCTCTCATAATCTCTATATATAGGGTTGCCCACGTTCAGATAGTCTCTTGTAACAATTATGGAAGTGGGAGAGGTGCAGTGAATTCTGGAGCAAGTGTGGAGACTTTGAAGACCAAGTTGGATTAAATTCTTGTGTCCGGTTAATTGATTAAGATAATTCTAAACTTTTTTTGTGATTAGATATTAGAGATTCATATGGTGATCATGGGAAAACATATTTGGATATGTGATTGATCAGTGAACTTTACTAATTTTAATGTTCAAGAACAGTAATCTTTCAACAAGTGGTATTAGAGCCTCCCATATGAATCCTGAAATCTATTTTATGTTGTTTTTTGTTTATAGTATTCTTTGAATATTTGATAAAAGCAATTAATAGATGAATCCAAGTTCTGGAATCCATGCAGTAGTGGTGATTTATGCAAAAATTTAAAGAGTGTAAAAGCCCGGATCAGATCTAGGGTAGTTTTACATAAAATGACAGTTGTGAACTCAATTTAAATCGGAATCATGTGTAGTTTATTTTATTAGCTTCATGTGATTGTGTAGTTATGTTTTTGATAGATGAATGTAATATTTAATGGGTGCATGGTCGTGATTATTTCCCCCCCTCTCTCTCTCCTCTCTATCTTTAATGGTTGTACTCCCCTTAAGTAGCCTGGGATGGTGGGTTGATTTTTTGAGGTTTCTTATTAAATGATGTAATTTGTTTATTAGTAGTTTAGAGATAGTTGTAAGACCTGAGAGAATGAAGATCCATAGAGCACAACACTTTGGAAAGAAGATGAAGAAGAAACAAAATTTTCTGAGGCACCCAAACAAAAATGAGACAAGAAGATGTCCTGTTTTTCATGGAGGATCAATCCCTATAATCTATCATTATTTTGTTATATAATTCATTTTTAATTTACATGTTTTTAGAGAACCGCCATGAGGCTAGTTGGTGTTCACCTCAAAACCCTAGGATAGAGTCAAAGTTGGAATAAGATAGGAATGCCTACCACCAAGAATTTGAGTCCTACTGGGACTCTAACTTAAAGTCCAACTTAGAAACTAATTTTAGGGAGTTGAGGATAAGTAGGAGCTCATAACTGTCATAGATAAGTTTGTTATCAAGAAGGAGACTAATGAGATTGAGTCAGAGTCCTACTTAGACATGGACACTAGAGTTTGCAACCTAAAAGGACACTAAAATATAATAATTATTTAATAGATTTTAAATATATATATTTTAATTTTTTTGGTATAATATTTTATTTTATTTTATTATTAATTTAAAAAATATTAAATTTTAAAAAATTGGAATGTTTGAAAAAAATAGCCTTTGAGGCATTTAGTCCAGCACTAGGCAGAGGTTGCCTACGCAGCGCGTGTGCATAGCACGTGTGCGCTTTCGTGCTGTGCTATAGCATGCGTGGGCATCTGCTTGCCTATATGTCATCGTGCACCCACCTATGTTGCTTGTTTACCGCACCCCCACCCATACGCATGCCATGCGTGGGTTGCTATTGCTGGGTGTGCCATGCGTGGGGCGTTGCTGCGAGTGCGCCCAGGCACTGTTGTTGCGCGAACCTAGGGCCACAACTATGCGTACGCCCCACCTAGTTGTTGCCGCCTACACACTTAGCTTGTGTTGTGGCTCAGTTGGGTGGCCTGTGAGGCCCAAGATCCATGTCCCCTTGTGTCTCCATTGATAAAATGCTTAATCGATCAAATTTTTTGACGATTCAAGTTGCTGCGCACTCCTTTAACCAAGAGCTACCTAACTAGAAATATACACTTTAGGTGTTTAGTAAAATTTTTGAACGAACCCAATTAACCCCATTTTACCAGTTATGACTGGTTTGACTTACCGTTAACATATTTGACTATATATGACATATTTAACTAGGGTTGACCCAATTTGACTCGGTTTGACCTATTATGACCAAATTAAGCTTAGGGTTAACCGGAAGAGATTAAGGTTAATCAAATAACACTAGGGTTAACCATATTAGACCAAGACTGACCAAAGTTGACCGGTTTGATTGAGTTTATTAAAGGTTAACCATTTTAACCAAAATTGACCAGATTTGACTAGTTTTTACTAGACCAAACAGATTATAGGCCAATAAGAGTTTTATGAAAAGAATATAAGTGTATGAGATACACCATAGCCCACAATTTGATTGGGGGACATTAAAAGTAGTGGGAGTTAAAAATATTGAATATTCATTTAAAGTTGCAAACTAGTGTCCATGTGAATAGCAAGTAATGTGATTATTTACTTTTCCTATACAATGTGATTGTTGGAATGGAATGTTATGTTGACTAAACAATTCCCTCACATATAAAATATAAAGTATGACAACGGGGATTATTTCATGAAATAAATTCCCATAGCCTTCTACTATCAGTGAGTGAGAGATTTTAGTTGGAATAGGATGGTTGAAGCCCACAGGATAAGACCAAATCTATTTTAGTTAATCGTCTCTCATTCACTTCTAAGGATAATATTTTGGTATGATTAGTGGGAGTGTAAACCCATAGGATACATTATCTCTCAATACATATACTAAGTCTAGATGATGGGTTTATACTTAATTGAAAGTATCATGGCAGCCCACAGATTTTAGGCATGATAATTTTAGAGGCTAGAAGAAAATAAAAAATAAAAAATCTAGGAATGTAATTAATTATAATTCACCAGAATACTTGATGGATAGTAACTATCCACCTAATATGGAAAAACATAATTTATTCCCATAGGAAGATATTGCGTTTTGCAAGATTAGGTTTTTGATGACCACTAGATATTTGATTAGTATCCCAATCCTATGGTATACGAGGGAGCCATAGTATTGACAAAAAATGGTTGGTACCATCAAATTAAAAACCCTATTAGATGGATATTACATGTGATGATAATGGATGAATGGTTTGATTTGTGTAGATATTAATCATGAAAATGTTCAACCCACTTTCTGAGATCCTAAAAGATAGCAAACTAACTGGACCAAATTTCATAGGTTGAAAAAGAAATCTATTCATAGTGCTCACAACTGAGAATTACAAGCATGTTCTTACCACTAATCCTTTAGAGTTTCCTAGTGCAACTGCTACTCAAGAGGATTGGGATGCATAAGAAAAATGGCGTAGGGCTGATGAGATGACTAAGTGCTACATGCTAGCATCTATGTCTAATGTCTTGCAATATCAACGCCACAAATTTTCCTACTGCCAAAGACATTTTAGTTAATGTAACTGAGATGTTTGGTGAACAAAATAGGGTAGTAAGACAAATGGCCATGAAGGGCTTATTGAGTACTAAGATATCAGAAGGAACTCTAGTCAGAGATCATGTCATAAAGATTATGGGTTTCATAAATGAATTGGAGATTCTTGGGGGTGAAATGGAAGCCCAATCTTAAGTTAATGGGATCCTCAGTTCATTGCTATAGTCATTCAATCAATATGTCTTGAATTATAATATAAATAATTTAAATCTTTCCTTAACAAAATTGATGAAAATCCTACAAGGGGCTGAGAAACTCATCAAAAGTAAAAAGTCCAATGCCTTTATAGCTGAGAAAAATAATACCTCTTGGTTAAAGTCGAAAGGAAATAATCAGAAGAAGAAAATTTTTTTTCTCCCAAAGGGCATAGGAATGTTCCAAAAAATGGTGGTAAGACTGCTGATAATAAAAAGAAGAATAAGACAAAATAAAATTGTTTCCACTATGGAAAGACTAGACATTAGAAGAGAAACTGTCGCTCCTATTTGGCTTCTCTAAAAGCAAAGAAAATGGAAGGTATTAATGAATCTATCATCACAATTGAGTCTAATTTGTTGGTTGGTCCTCATGATTCATGGTGTGTAGATTCTGATACCACAACTCATGTTTGCAATATATTGTAGGGATTTGCGAGACCAAAAGATTGAGTAAGGGGGACTTATACCTGCATTTGGGGACAAATGAGAAATTGGCTGTAGTAGCTATAGGAGATTATAGTTTAGATTTAAATAATGAAAATGTTCTAGTTTCAAAATACTAGTTATATGTTCCACATGTTAGGTGGAACTTAATTTCAGTTTCTAGATTAGTTAATGATGGTTATTTAGTTCTTTTTAATTCAAAAGTTGTTATTCATTTTAAAAATCGTTTTCTTGCATATGAAAATTTAGTGAATGGTTTGTTTCTATTATTTCCATTAAATATGTTAGTTAATTGCACAAAAGCCACCACTTCCTTTGGTATTGTACCACAAAAGAAGAAGAGACCATCAGTTAATTCTATATATTTATAGCATTTAAGATTATTACATATTAATGTTGATAGGATTAACAGACTGGTTAAAGATGGACCATTAAAGTTTTTGAAAATTGAATCTCATGTAGTCTGTCAATCTTTTCTATAAGGAAAGATGATCAAAAATCCCTTTCCTAAGAAAGCGGCTAGAGCCACTGAGTTGTTAGAACTAATCTATTTTGATGTATGTGGTTCCATGAGTAAACCATCTAAGGGAGGATTTGAGTATTTTATCACTTTCACTGATGACTACTCTAGATTTGTGTATATTTACCTAATGCACTAAAAGTCTGAGTCCTTTGAAAAGTTCAAAGAATTCAAGATTGAGGTTGAAAACAATTAGATAAATGTATCAAAATGCTCCGAACTGATAAGGGAGAAGAATTCATCTCAGATGAATTTTGGAATTACCTAAAGTAGAATGGAATAGTAGCACAATTGTCTGCCCCTAGTACTCTGCAACAAAATGGTGTAGCAGAAAGAAGGAACTGAACC
>JAOXJP010032730.1:0-16755 GCA_025762735.1 Platanus orientalis | reverse complement strand
ACTTGCAATCATTAGCATTTGAGCACCAAGCACATTAAGTGAGTTAAATTAAACTTGAACATCACTAACTAACTCACTTAATTAAGATTGGGGTAAAAGGAATTAAAAATAATTAAAATTTCAATTAAATCCTATTCACCCCCCTCTAGGATTACGCACTTAGCAATTTCAATTGGTATCAAAGCTCAGGTTGTTCATATAGGGCTTAACTTCCCGAGTTAGATCGTACAAGAATCCTAGAAGAAAACTAGACAACTAGAGAATCCTTAGATGGTCTAGGAAGAGTCTAGTTTGTCGGTCTATACACCTTCATTCTTCAATGGAAGTGATTATGGCCTTTGAAAATCTCATATAGAGATTTTCTTAAATGCCATGGACTATAGAGTTTGGAGTTCGGTAGTGAAAGGTTACACCAAACCCTCCACTCCCAAAAGTGAGTGGAGAAGATCCGAAATGGAGGCTTATAGTACAAATCTTAAGGCACTAAATTCCATCCATCGAGCCCTCAATTCAGATGAACTCTATAGAATTAACATGTTGAGAACCGCTAAAGAAGCATGTGATCTTATTGAGAAAACCCATGAGAGTGTCTCAATTTTATTAAGAGATGAAATGTTGCTTACTGAGAAAAGCACCTCACTTGGGTCCAAAGTTCTTGTGACCTTTGGTAGTCATAAGGATTCACATGATGAAAGTGAATCCGGAAGTGGTGAAGAAAAAGGTGTAGATGAGGAGGACATCCAAAAAGCCTTCAACAAACTCTATGAGGAAAACATAGAGTTAGCTAAGACCATTAAGACATTAAAAAAGCAAATCACAAGTCTAACTCAAGAAAATGAAAATTTAAAAGAGTTAGAAAAATAGCTAAAAGGAAAAACTCATTCCCTAGAACTAAACCTTCACAAGATTGATGAAAATCAATCTAAATGCCTAGTTGAGAAGGATGAGTTAATTAAGATAAATTCTAATCTCTTAAATGAAAATGAAGAACTAAAGAAAAGAATAGAAGAGTTGTAATTAAGGTCTTTGGCTTCCAACCTAGGAGAAAAGCATCAAAGCTTGAAAAAACATAAATATCCTAGAAAAGATACTAAGTGAGGCAAAAACATTCCTCAAACTAGAAAAAATAAATAGGAATGTAGAAAAGAGGAAACTAGTTAAGGACAATGAAATCTTGTCCAACAAGACTCTAAAACTTGAACAAAAAGTCAAATCTCTAGAAGAGAACAAAAAAAGTCTTGACCTCACATGCTTCGAACCATAAAAAAGATCAACTAATCTACTTACTTGCATGAGAAGAAATCTCTTAGTCTCCTTGCCCAAAGGAATGTAAATTCAAAGAAAATGAAAACATTGGGAAAATAAGGAAGAGTAAGGAGAAGTTTGGGATTTAACTTCAAAAATATCCGACCTCTTACCCACATAAAAGAGCCAAAGGATGCTTTTGTGAAAGGCAAAAGTAAGGCCAATGTTTTTCCACAAGCCATGATGTATGATGGAAGACATTCTTCTTTCAAGAACAAAACTCTTACTCATCATAAAAGAAGAAATGAAGTACCTAGCCTATTAATAGGCTATGACTCAACCTCTAGAAGACTCCAATTACACCCCACTATTGTGGATTGGATGACTATATAAGGATTGGGTGCATCAAGAGGCAAAGAACTTGCATGTCAAAAGTCCTCAAATCTCTAGGAGAATAAACCAAACATATTCTCAAAAGACTTAAAATGAAAAAAATCTAAAAAAAAAAAATCAATTTTTAGAATCTAAAATCACTTTTAAAAGAGAAAAAAAATGATCCACCCAAGAAAAATCAAGATCTAAGAAATATGGGTCAAGAAGATTTGAGTGAAGACAAATGAATTCACATCCTATTTTGGAGTAAGAGCATATAAATATGATATCTTGACAATGGACATGACCCGATGGAGGTCATAGGAAAAATGGCTTTAGATGATCCAGATTACATCTAAGTCCCACAAGTAGGATTGAAAGAATCCTAAAAGAATTATCTCCAAAAGCTCATAAGAAGGTTAAGATCCTTCCTCGAATACCTACTCAAAGGCCAAAGACCCTTGACAAAATGTAAAATACTTCTTTCAAGGGAAAGACTCCCATTCAACAAGGAATGAGAAGAGGAATGCCTAGGAAACCATATGCCTCAACCTCAAGGAGTTACAAACCAAATAATTATGCTCTAATTTTATAGGCCCATCCTATCAAGCCTCATCCATCCACCTATGTGTCAATTTCTAGGAATGCACAATATCAAACTTATATTCCTCGAAGACCTCAAGTCATATGCCACCATTGTAGAATGGTTGGACATATAAAGGTTGAGTGCAAAAAGAGACTCAATAAATTGAAATCTCAAAAGGTTCAAGAGTTTAGAAGGATCTAAGAGGCAAAGAGAGCTGGGGAGAGATATTCCTTCCAAAGAACTAGTGAAGCAAACCTAGTTCATAAGAAGATAAAGTTACAACCCAAGGAAGTCATGACTAAACAAATTTGGGTTAAAAGACTTGGGTAAGAAGAAATGAACTCACAAGCTTCCTAGAGTCAGGAACACATCAAGGGGATGCCTTGATAGTGAAGTCTTCTTCTACATAACCAACATTGGGTCATTGATGAGCTACCAAGATGGTAAACAAAATGAAGTATCATGTTTGGTAATGAGAATTTTATAAGTGGTTCCGGGATTCTGAAATTAAAAGGATGTCCTTATGCTTAAAGTCTAAATCCTTTCTACACTACAAGGAAAAAGGAAAATTGGATAGGCCCAAGAAAATGACATAAAATCATCATAAATTGAATGAGATTTATTGTCAATTTGCACATCATAGAATGAAGTAAAAGTTGTTCTGAATCATATTTCATAACCATTGGGACATATTCATTTGGGCATCAAAGGTCTTAATACTATCTATTGTTAAGTCATATATATTTTATTTGTCAATCCCAAGGCTAATATATATGCAAGGTCTATAAGTCTTGTAAGTGTCTTGTGTGTTCCAAAGAGTCAACTCCAAGTGAAGAAGATGAGATGGACCAAAGACTTGAATATCAAGATTGGAAGATACCTCGAGAATGATTCAAAGGCATCAGACTATATTCATGCATGCATTACATGAGGAGAGTCATGAGGGATGGACCAAAATAGACCTAGATATATGTGGGAAGACCAACCCTAGACCTAGGGAAAATGGCCCATGGGAAGGGATCTAGTTCAAGAACTGGACTGACTTCCTTGACCAATCATAAATCTTGTGATCGATAACAGTCCTAACTGGTCATAGATCTTGTGATCAGTCATGAGTGCTTAGTCACTCAGGATTGAGAAAACCCGAGGGCTCTGACAGATGTCCCTGATCGGTCATGCATGGGTTACAACAGTGATTGGTCATAGATCTTGTGATTGGTCATGACTACTCAGACCACCAAGTCTGAGAAAGACCCAAAGGCTTTGAAGCTCCAAGAGTGAAATATCTTTAGAAAATCTCTCTTTCTAGGACCTTACCAAGATTAAGCTAAAAGAGAAATAATCTCAAGAGTGCTTAGTCTAGTTTCATAGCAATCCAATGTGTAGAGGTTGCAAAATGAGAAACAAGAATTCTATAACAGACACGTAGACAACTTGGGATTCTTTCATTGAACAAAAAGTCTAGGAAAAGAGAGACCATAATAAAAGTCTTAAATGAAAGCTAAGGGAATCTAGCAATTTCTCAAGGTTTGACCAACATATTAGGATATGTCTATGCCTATCTAATCCCCAAACTTACTAGAGGTAAGTTAAAGGCTTCACAAAGATAAAAGGTAGGAGATTGAGCAATCAAAGAAAATCCTTTTTGTTTAGAAAAGAGCTTCATAAGTCAAAGAGATTGTCTCATGAATGAAATTTGCATATGGGGTGCCATGATAACAGTGCTCTTATGAAAAGGAAAACTAATATACTATACTCCTCAATTAGACATTGAGCTACGTAATGCTCTAGTATATTAGTTGTGACATATTGTCTAATATTGGTATATCTATATATGCTTATACCCCGATAAAAGTCATGATGTTGGACTTTAATGTCTTAATTGCCTATTGACATAAAATTTATGATGGAAGAACTCTACAAGCTTACATATGGTCCAAATGTTAATTAAAGACCCTTGAGGGTCATTCATGACATTGATTAAGTCATAATGAATGCAAGCAAGGAGGCCCAAAAATCCCATAAATAAAAAATTCATAACATGGAAAATTCGGTCAGTGGACCTTGTGTCTCTACCTTAAGGTATCTTTAACCATAGACCTATGCCCAAGTTGCCAAGAGAGGACTATACCACATTATAATTCCTCAAACATTTGTTCTAACTTCTAGCGATGCCAAAAGCAACATTAGAGGGCATCAACCATCCACTCATGCCCAAATTTTTGCAAGTGCACATTTCCAAACATATACCTCAAGAATGCCTCATGTCACATGCTACTATGGCTTGATGGGTCCCATGAAGTTTGAATGCAAAAAGAAAGTACTTGATTGGAAAATCCATTTCTCTTAAAAAAAAAAAGAAAAGAGTAAAAAAGAACAATAATAGAAAATCAAGAGATTGAAAATTCTTGACTCTCAAATCCTAAGAGAAAGAGGAAAATTCAAGAAATAGAAAAAATGAGTATGTCACTCCCAAATGTGGTTGGATAAGGCCAAGTATCCTTAAATCTATAGGTTACATCTAAAATTAAAAACTTCTTTTTGAGCTTATAGGTACATATGTACATTATTTATTGGTACCCTTTGCAAAAATACATAAAACATAAAGTTGGCATATCATATACCTCATTGGTACATCTTATTTTCACGTGGTTATGCTCTGTCCTTGAGTGAATGAATTTGACAAATATTTTGGAGAGAGAAAGTGAATATGAGATCATAGCAAGGGGAGAGATGTGAGAAAAGAGAAAAATATCATATGAATGCATATATTTAATATTTATACATGTTTGCTTCATAAAAATGACTTTATTTGTTGCATGATCTTGGGAAAGAAGAAAGTGAAAAACAAAACTAGCTAACCAAGAAGACTCTTGATCTTGAAAGAAAAACCAAAAGGAGTCTAGGCCTCACTTGTTCCTAGCTCACTAAGGTGAAAGAGCTTAAGGAACTTAGTCTCCTTGCCCAAGAAAGTGAGTTAGTAACAATGTTAGTGACGGTAAAAGGAAGTGGTAATATGAGAGGTTTAGGATATGACTCTTACTACCTAATCTAAACAAAGCAAATATCCCAAGTTGCAAAGATTGACAATTGGAAAGTAAACAAAATCCCAAATAGAAGGAGTGCAATTGGCACGTGCAACCCAAGGTAAATCATATTGCCAATAGACCTAAGTATGTGTGGAGCCCCGCTTGAAGTATCTTAAACCACATATTTTAAGACCATTACTTGAGCTAGGGCCAAGGCCAAATTTTATAAGCTTTATGTTCTTCAATGCTAAAATTAATGAAAATATTGTCTATATTTATGATTAGGCTTGAGATTGCTCTATTTTTAGCATATCTATTTATTCTGTAATCATTTTGGAACCCATGTGCATGCCGACATATTGACTGCTCTTAGTGATCTTTTGCTCCCCCCCAAAAAAACAAACTGTATGTGGGAGTTTCCCTTCTTATGGCTCAAATCATTATTAGATGCCCCGAGAGGCATCCTTTCCTTTTTTTTAGATAAGTAAGGCATCCTTTCCTTGTTTGTTGGGTTGGTTCACGCACGCGATCTTTATATGTTTTGGCCACGTCCATTTCCACTCTGAAGAGGCAGGCTTGGATCTTTCAATCTTATGTCGTGAGGGATAAGATACCATAACTTTTGTTGTTCTATGATTCACCTTCGAATAATGAGTAGGTAGTTTGATCCTTTTGATTATTCTTTTCTTATAAGTAGTCGGCACATAATGCCTCCCTTCATTTGCTTGCCTCCTTCCAACCCAGAATACTTGGCCTCCTGCGCCATGTCGATCTTTTAGGCTGCCCTAGAAGCTACTGCTTCTACGACGAGTTGCTTCTCCACTTCTCCACTTCTCCACTCTCTCTAGTAATGAAAGTTCTTTGAGCTTATAGGCTAGCCTCGAAGGGAGGCTACTTTTTTATGCTAACCCCCCAAATGCCAGCTAGGATAGGTAGCGGCTAGCTATAAACTTTTGATTGGGGAAAATGGATTAAATGTGAATAAGGAAGAAAGGTAGAGGAGCCCCCAATAGGTCCATTCCCGTTTGACTGACAGAAGAAATATTAGGATCAATTAGACGATCATCAGAGTTCTAACTCTGTAATCACAACTTAAAACTAAAAATCTATGGGGCAATTACTTAGAAGTACATTTTGTGCAATAGCCCTTCCTATTTGGTAGAAAAGGATCCCATGATCCTGAACCAATTTTACATGGGATCGCAAATCTGAAGTTTGTCTATGAAGAGCGGATCTAATTGTATTACCGTCTAGCTCGGCTCCATATCAATCACTAAATTCAATTTCTATTATTGTGCTTGCACGATATTGTCTTTTTTTGATACACTTTAATCAATGTCTTTCTCGGACGTGAGAGTGCATGGAAATATATATGTTGGACTTTCATTGGTCTCACAGACACTAACTACATATATGCTTGTCCTCATATACTTATTGACACATCTTTTTGTCTAATATGGATGGCTATTTGCACTTTGATTGGCATATTTATCCATGATTCAGTTACCTTCATACTTGCATAGTTATATCTTATTGGCATGAATCTTGCATGCATACTTGCCATATCTGGTTCAATTGATTCATTCATGCTCCCCTGCCCTTAGACAAAAAAGGGGAGAGATATTAAGACTTAAAGGGAAGATTGTTAAGAGGGGAGAAATTAAGAGCTTAAGGGAGAGAACTATTGCACTTAGATTGGCATATCAAATTTGTGATCCTAATTTAGTTGCCCCTATGCTTGAAAATGTATAAATAATTGGCCCTTCTAGTCACAATGGCATGACCACACATACCATATAGCTCACATATACTTGCCTTAGTGATCTATTTCTCCTATATGTTTATCTTTTCTATTACTTTTAACCTTGACTAGCAATATACTCTATGGTCATTCCCTTATGGGCTTTATACTGTTTTATTATCATTATTGCATTAGATCCTATTCATTTCTTGGCATATTATTATATGATCCATGCTACTGTCTAGCCCCCTTTGTCTTTTCATGGTAAAAATGGGGAGAAATGTTGGGCCTTAGACATTGGCCCCTAATAGCAAAAATGGGGAATATATTTAAAGGGAGAGTCATGCATGCTTTAAATGTTTATACTTTTATTTTATGAAGCATGCCCATTTATATTTGTACATTACTGTATGCATGCCTTAGTCTTTGTTTCCAATGTTTATATTCAAAAGACATATGAGATTGATATAAGTTCTGTGATGCAGGTGGTAGGTATTGACAAGCCCAAGGACTAAGGGGGAGCTTTAAAGCTTCATTGAAGTCTACATAGGGTCCCCACACTATGAGTCCATTTATATTATGATTGTTGTAATCTTATTTTTGGGTTTTATCATGAAATTGACAAAGGGGAAGATTGTAAAGTCATGATGTAATTTGTTAATTTCATTCAAAGTCTAAGTGATAGGCAATGCATATTATGTTTGATGACTGAGTATGAGTCTCTAGTGTGGATACCATCACCAAGACAAGGAAGAGGTTTAAGTGCTACA
The DNA here is from genome assembly GCA_025762735.1 of Platanus orientalis. NCBI lineage: Eukaryota > Viridiplantae > Streptophyta > Magnoliopsida > Proteales > Platanaceae > Platanus > Platanus orientalis. The sequence goes on along the minus strand of JAOXJP010032730.1, from coordinate 9,012 downwards.
AGCCAAGGTATATTAAGCAAATAACCCAAGAAGTGCCAAAGTGAAGTGCCATGTCACCATCTCTGAGCCCAAAAGGTAAATTAGGTATAAAACCAAATTGATGTTGTGTGGTTACTCTAAGAGACCCCCAAAGACTAAGGTTTGACCCTAGGAATGCTTAAAGACCAATATATGACCCTAGGTGCAATTGCTCAAAAAACTCAAGTAAAAATTGAGCAAAGAAGTAAATATGGACATTTGAACTTAAAATGGTCATAACTTTTAATTCTGATGTCCTCTTGAAACCCACAGGTACTTAAATCGATCGTCTAGATGAGATTGTTTTGAATATTAGATCGCAAATCGTGAATGATCATGAGGTTTGTGATCTATCAATGTCATGACTGATCACAAGGTTTGTGATCAATCACACACAGAATTCTAAATTCTAACGACTAGTTTTTTTTTACAATTCGAGGCCATGGGGAGCCTTGGCTTGACCCTATAAGAAGGGGACTAGTCTCAAATGATGAACTAACATCTCCTACACGTATTAAAAACATTATTGAGCATTATTTTTAGGAAAATCACTTGAAATCCTCTACATGAGGTGTTCTTGAGCAAATAGGAAAATCTACCTAAAGAGAGGAGGGAGCAAAGGCTTGGAAAGATTTGATAAGCGTATCCATTCATCAAGCCTAAGAAAAAATCCCTTGAATCTTCAATGAACCTTAGAGGGTAAGAGCCCAACTTGAGAAATCTTGTAGAAGAAGCTCTCTACACCTAGTGTGAATACCATAGTCACATTTGCCTTTAAGAGGCTAAACACCACATCCAACTACATTATATTCAAAGCTTGAGAATGCCCATTGGAGTCACAAGACATGGAAGCTTCCATTAAAGCCACTAGAAGCATATTTGGGAGTTTGTCGGAGACACTGAACTTGTGAGCAGTTATCGGAGACACCAAGTGCAAAGTCACCTCTACCAGAGACACTAGATGTAAGGTTTTGTTGATATCCTTTGTAATTGTTAAGAGTTAACTATTAATAAAATCAACATGCCCCCGGAGTGGGCATTGGAAAGTGGACATAGGCTGGTGTGGCGAACCACTACAAACACTTTGTGTCTTTGTGGTTGTTTGTTTTGTGTATGCTTTAGTTTTAATATCTTGCTCAACACACAAGAACATTGATTACACTTGCAAATTGAACACTTAAGCATATTGCACATTAGTCTAAGTGTTTTTGCAAAACAACCACCTTTGATCACCTTGCATAATCAAGACAATATTTCTACTTAGTAATCAATCCTTTTGGGATAATTGTGATTAAATTAAAGTAACTTAATTAAAAAAATAATTAATTCAAAATAATATCGAAAAAGTTTAGAATCCTACTCACCCCCCTCTAAGATCACATTGAATATAGAATTACAAACATTTTTTTAGTCCAACAAGAAACAAATTTGTGTCATTAAATATATCATGGAGTGAAATTTATTGCATGCAGTGTAGAAATAATATCTACTTTTTTAATTGAATGTTTTATAAGAGATTTGAAACTAGGTTTGGGAAATGCTACAATCAATGTATTTTATGATAACAAGTTTGCTATCTCTTTAATAAAAAATGGATTTAATAACTCAAAGGAAAAACATATTGATATAGATTATCACTACATAATAAATACAATGGAAAGTGGTGAAATTAAAGTCGATTGTATCACTCATGAATATATTGTAACTGATCCCATGGCTAAGGGATTCTCTAAAGAGATTCATAGAACATGTAGTCAAAATAGGCATTATTGGGCTAAAGGATGTCCAAGAATTTACATGGGGGACGTAACTGGAGGAAAAACAATGAATGTAGATCACTTCAAAATAGTATGAGAATATATATAGATATTTAGAACTAAAAAAATAGGCTAATTAATTAAGGCCTTTCAAGTGAAGTCCATAAAGGTTTTGAGAAAAATTGATAAGGGTCTAGAGCACTCACCAAGTGATAATGACAGATAAGTCAAAATTGTCATGGTCGAGGAAGGCCTTGCTCTTAGATTAGAGTGTAGAAAGTGCTTGATAAAAGGAATGCCTTATTCCATAAGAGATTGTGACTGTAGGGAATACTTTTGCTTTATCTTAGGTATGTAACCAAATGTGGACTGAAATCATTGTTTGTGATACTAAGTCTGTGGCTTTAACCTTAGAGATTCTAGTAGATGCCAATCTTAAGTGATTGAAGCCGTCAGAGAGTACATTCAATCTAACAATGTTTTGTATTAGTTTCCTTGAATAACTTTTTAAAACACCAATTCGTCTTGGAAGCTAATTTTCTCTTCGTAGAGAGAGACAGAGGTGAAAGAAATTCTCTATTTCGAGAAGGTTAGAACCCTTGATTTCTTTTTTTCTTCATCTTCTTATTCATGTTTATATTCGTTCCCCGTTGGACAATTTTTGCCTTCTTTGGCTTTCACTTATATGTTTCTGATCTCAGTTTCATATTTGATGTTTTTATCTTTACTTGAAATTTGAATAGTTCAGTAAATAATTTTTAGTTTTTTTGTTTATTAGAATGTTTGAATTTGCATAACTCGAACGATTAGAATTGAATTTTTTCTTTGTTTAATAAATTTAATTGTTTTTTTTTTACCATAAGTTTTCTATGTTTGCCATAAGGATTGGAACGGCAGTTCTGTTGCTATGTATGTGCTTGCCTTCATATATAATGTAGTTGTACTGAGTAGAGGAATACAAGACATACAGATACACAAATATATTTTCATATGCATATTTATTCTCTTAAAACGTATGTATTTACGAATGCATGCTGGATTTCTGTTGGTAGTTTGTTTATATACATGATGCTCCATTATGTCCCATTTTACCAAAATTTGAGGTTTAATAATTTGTTTGGGTTCTAGTGTTTTTCTGTCAATGAATTTAGTACTGCGGATGTCATGGGTTTAAATGGTTATGGTCAGCCTAGTAGGCAAATCATTAGATTTTTTTGCTAATCGTGGAGCTACGTAGTGGCAAGGGGGGCACCTGTCCCCTCAAACCCCCAAAACAAAAAGGTATTGCTACAGTAGTTTTTAAAATTTTTTTTTTCTTATTTTATTTAAATTCCTTCATTTTACATGTGTCATATTTATTATTATTCTTTTCATTCATTTTTTAAATTATCTTTTATTTCGTTGGAGACTTTTCTTCTTAGTGTCTCCTCTACTATTTGATTAACTCCCACATTGAAGTTTCCTCTACTCTGCTTCCTCTCTCACTCCCCTAAGAGGGACTATCTTCATTGCCAATTATATAATTTTAATTGGTGATCGGTATATTTTAGACCGATGACGATGGAAGGCCCAACTTTCAGTGATAGGTATTTTTTTACCATTTTTTTTTCCTTTCATTCCCTTCTTTTGTTTTTTTTCTTTCATCCCCCTCATCGACTTCGACCATATTGAAGCATACAAAACCCTCATACACCTATACAATGTTCTAGATGATTATGTGTAGAGCGTTCCTGGCTACCCTGAAGAGCTCAGCTCGAATGTGGTTTGGCAAGCTAAAGATTAATTCGTTCACCAAGCTAAGTCAACTATTCGCCAGCCACTTCATTGAGGGACTGGCGATATAGTAAGCTGGCTACATACCTCCTTAATGTAAAGTAGGCCAAGGGAAAATCGTTGAGAGATTATGTCTCAAGGTTTAATAAGGAGGTCTTGTAAGTTGACAAAGCCGACAAGAAAGTGGTACTGACCTCTTCCATGGGAGGATTGCTGCCCACAAAATTTTTGTTCTCCCTTTCAAAGTCACTGTCGGACAACATAGGGGATCTGATGCTTCGCGCCCAGAAACATATGAATGCATAGGAAACCATGGTGTCCTGACGAGACTGAGAGGTCGAACCTAAAGACTGGTTGGAAAAGAAGAAGCGGGATGAAAGGTCGAGAAGGATTGATCAGGACCTCAGATTGAGAACCACTTTTGACCCCGATTAAAAAGGAAAAAGAACATGATTGCTGACCAGTAGCTTCCAAAGTTATACCCAACACCCCACTTGAGTAGGTCCTCATGCAGGTTTAGGATGATCCAACACTGAAATGGTTAGGGAAGCTCAGGGCCCCATAAGAAAAAAAAATCGAGATATATACTATAAATTCCACTAGGATCACGACCAAAACGCGAAGGACTATGATATAAAAGAGCAAGTGAAAACTCATCCAACAAGGGCGACTTCGCAGCTTCGTAGCATACCAGCCTTCAGATCACTCGAGAAGAACTCATGAGGGCCTGCCTTGAGATGGAACCCAGGAGTAAGAACCCTTATAGGAAATTTGGGTCATTTTAAGGGGGTCAGCCAGAGGAGGGTCAAGTTTAGCTCAAAAAGTGCATGCTAGAAGAGCGAGAGTATTAAATGGAGATGAAGTCTACCTGGCCGAGGGATTGTGAAAGCGATCCTAAGTAGGAAACCAAGAGATCATCTTTACAGAGGTAGACGGCCGAGGGTGCAACATCCTCATGATGTTGCGCTAGTGGTCACACTGATAATAACAAACCACAAAACTCGAAGGGTTGTGGTCGATAATGGAAGCTCGGAAGATATGGCTTTTGAGCAGATGGGGATTGGAAAAGATAAGCTACATCCTATGAAATACTTTCTGGTTGGATTCATAGGAGACAAGTTGTTCCCGATTGGGGCGGTCACCTTATCGTTCATGGCAGGGGTCAAGCCCTAGTAAAGAACCAAGCTACCTGATTTCCTGGTCATTGACTGTCCCTCAGTGTACAGTGCTATCATCAGATGACTATCCTTGAACCAGATGAGGGTGGTCACCTCCACTTACCATTTGCTAATGTGCTTCCCTACGGAGAATGGTGTTGGTGAAATAAGGGGGGATCAAGTCACGACTTACGAATGCTACATGGCCTCCGTACGCGGTGAAGGTTCAAGGGAGGCTCTCCCCATTAAAGACTTAGAAGTCAGGGAAGAATTGAGGCACAAATCGACAGGACTTGTAGAAGGATTGGTTGAGTTGAGCATTGATGAAGCATGACTGGAGCGTGTGGTTTGTGTCAGACAGCAACTCTCAAGAGAACTCAGACTCCATTTACTGAGGCTCTTGAGCCTAAACAAGGACGTCTTTGCATGGGCGCACAAAGATATGCCCGGGACAAATCCTGAAATCATGATGTATAAGCTAAACATTGACCCTCGACAAGACCCGTGTGTTAGAAGAAGAGAAGTTTGGCATATGAGAGAAACGAGGCCATTGCCAAGAAAGTTGACAAACTCCTACATGCCAAATTTATACAGGAGGTACACTACCTCAAATGGCTGGTGTAGTTACATAAATTTTATTTAAATTACAAATATGGTCCTACATCCTCTCAAATTTATAAAAAAAGGCCAAAACGTAATGTATGGGCCTTACACATAAATTAAGCCCAATTGAAGGGACAAATCCATTGGGCCTGGTCCGGGTTTCAAACAATAACCCATAAGACCACCAAGCCCACATATGTCTCAGCCCATTAGCTGACCCAAAAACCCAACTAGTGGGACCCACATACGAGAGATTTGAATAAAATTAAATCTAGATTTTTTTAGGTAAAAAAGAAATGTTATGCCTCTCATGGAAAACAAATAATTCCATAAATCGCACTTTTCTCCAAACAAGGAATGTGCAATCACTCTTTTAGACTAAAAGGGGGAAGAGTATCCAATCAACACCTAATTAAAGGTTTTGGCAAGATTCCAACCCTCAGTCTGTAAATACCATCCTCTTACGTAAAGAGAGGACCTTTGACAAAAGACTTGAAGCAAGAAGCTCTAGAGAGAAGAAGAATCCCAAAGCATCTCTAGAGTTCTCCAAAGGCTTGAAGGCTTAAATCATACTTTCCAATCTCTCCATCAATAATAGTTCGTTGCTAGAGAGAAGAAGATCCTCGCATTTTAGAAACACGTCACAAATCTAGCCCTGAGAGTGAGATTCACAGTGTTTCTCTCCTTTTTGGATAAAGTGCGAAACCCGAAAGAGAAGTGATTCCCCTGCAGTCAAGTATCATCAACACCTAAATCCAAGAAACACGCCTTTAGGCCCTTGGATTCCGTCAACAAAGAATCAGAGGTTTTACTCTTTTTCGTAAAAGAGTGTAAAATCAAAGAGTTATGTTCCATTAATTTAATATAAATATTCATTTATTGAATTTATTACATTTATTTCGTGTTACTGATTTATGCACAAAATTTATGTCTACAAATTTTTGGCACGCCCAGTGGGACACTGTTTCTTCTCATCTCTCAAGTCGATGTTAAACTACTACACAAAAGACTCAATGCATCAAAGAAGAGCTCCACTATTATAGTTGATGTCGCTATTGTTGGAGGCAAGAGGAAAGCTTCTAGCAACTCTGGCTCCTCCACCGCTGTCTCTAAAGCTAATCATGAGCCCCCTGTGACCCGCAACAAGATAAGGAGCGGGACCTCCTACTTGATTGAGTCTCTCAACCATCATGGGAAGAAACGCTCTACTAAGAAGAACCCATCTCATGAGACATCCAGTCAAGAGAAGATTTTGCCAGTCAAGGTGGTATCGCTTTCACCTGAAATAAGTGAAGATGTTAGCTTCTGGCTGTCAGGCGCTCATTCCAATACTAGATCTAAGTCTAGATCCCGTTTTGGATCTCCATTCCAGGAAACTATCTATACAAGTTCCTAATCATACTCTGTTGCCATGCCTGCAATGATGACAAGAGTCGCAACAGTGGATGAGCAACTTGCTCAGATGACTATGGCTATTGCCAAACTGACAAAGATAGTGGAAGAGAATGATCTTCAAATTGCTAACTTGATGAACAAGTTAGAACAACAAAATCCAACTGGATCAAGTCATGGTCTTTCTCATCCTTCAGGATTCACTCCACAGATGGAGCTGCACAATGAGGACAGACAAGAGAAAACTAGCTCACTGCACTTTACCCGAAAAATAAACCAAGCTTCTATATGATCCCTCTCTGTATAATAGCTGTAGAATATGATCACGAATACGATCTGTGCTCAATATGGAGGCCCAACCTAGTCATCTATGGTGTATGCCAAACCCTACTCCCAGTGTATTGAGGTTATGCGCATGCCAATAGGGTATCAACCTCCTAAGTTCGAACAGTTCGATGGAAAGGGCAGCCCCAAACAACATGTGACCCATTTCATTGAAACATGCAACAATGCCGAAACTTTTAGAGATCAAATGGTGAAGCAATTTGTTCGCTTTCTTCGCGGCAATGCTTTTGATTAGTACATTGATCTTGAAGCTAGATCCATTGATAGTTGGGATCAATTAGAACGAGAATTTCTTAATTGCTTCTACAGCACTCGTCGGACAGTGAGCATGGTAGAAATTACTGCTACACGACAGAAGAAAGATGAACTGGTCACAGACTACATCAAATGTTAGAGAAATCTTGCTCTTAATTGTAAAGACAGACTGTCTAAATCTTCTACGATCGACATGTGCATCCAAGGAATGCATTGGGGTTTATACTATATCCTCAAAGGGATAAAGCCCCATACATTCGAGGAGTTGGCTACCAGAGCCCATGATATGGAGCTCAGTATTGTTGTGCATGGAGATCTAAGGTCGGGCGCCTGAAAATAAAAAATAAAGAAGGAATTCAAGAAGGAGATAAAATCCTCCAAAGGTAAGGAGGTTATGATAGTAACAACCAACCTGTCAAGATCTCTAGAAAGAAGAAGGAAGAAGTAAGACCAATACATCCCAAGACAAAGGGAATGCCAAAATATCTCTGAAGGAGCTCGAAGCAAAAGTATATCCTTTTTCAGACTCTGATGTCTTAGGGATGCTTGATGAGCTACTGTAGTTGAAGTTGCTTAAGCTCCCACCTTTAAAGCGGCTTACAGAGATGGGTCGTGAGAATGATCCAAAATACTATCGCTATCATCGTGTAGTCAATCACCCAATCGAAAAGTGCTTTGTCTTGAAAGAAAAGATCATGGACTTGGCACGACACGAAAAGATTGAAATTGACTCTATGGAGGATGTAGAAGCTACCAACATGACAACAGTTACTTTCAGCTCATTTAGTTCCACTCCTTATCAAGCTTGTACATGATGCCAATGTTGCCTTCTCAAGATACAAAGGTGTTCTCACCGCCACGTTAACTTACATTCGGGTCTTTAGACTCCATCACTACCAGCCACATTGTAGAGACTTCATCTAGCCGAGGGTAATCTATGTGTCATTCACCAAGACAAGAGCAGTAGGCTCCCCTAGTTAAAGGTGTACATTCTAAAGTTGAAGGGATGCCTTTTGATGATGAAGGTTGGATTATAGTTACCCGACAAAAATGAAAAACTCAACACCTTCAGACTCCACCTTGTCCAAGGCTAAGGTGACACCGAAGGAAAAGTAAGCTCAATGTTGGAACAAAGAAAAAGAAGAAAGGAGCAAGAAAGAGTCAAACACAAAAGGTGCTACCTGCTAACCTTGAAGATGTTCTCAAGCAGCCTCCTCGCATTCCAGTGACACTTTTAGAGTTCATGCCAAAAGAATTTCTACAAAAAGAATGCATAAAGGTTCAAATTGTCTCTTATTATGCAATCTATGAAGATGACGCTTCTAAGGACAATGTTGAGGATGTGTCTGACTCAGATTTTGTTTTCTCAGACAATGAGGAACAAATTTCAAGTGAGAATCTTCTTAAGCACCTGAAAGAAAACTTAGAAGCAGAAAAAGAAAGTTCACTCACTCGCAGTTAGCTAGAGCAAAATGTTTCTTGTATGGTTACAATTACCTTTACAAATGAGGATTTGTAACTTGGTTCTCGCCCACACAATAGGCCCTTGTATGTTACAAGGTACATACTCAAACATAAAATTCGCCGTATCTTACTTGATTGTAGATCTACAGTGAACCTAATGTCAATTCGTGAAATGAGGCAAATAGGAATCTCCACAGATGAACTGGCTCACAGCAAGCTGATGATTCAAGGCTTCAACCAAGGTGGAC
>JAOXJP010032719.1:0-16755 GCA_025762735.1 Platanus orientalis | reverse complement strand
AAGCACAGCACGCTACTGCATGGAAAAAACAAAACAAAAAATCACCCACAAACAAAAAGACAAACCCATATTTTTGTTGCAGTATCATGCTCTGCTTGAGCTGATCATTGCCCCTTAACCATACGTCAAAATGAGAGGCAGTTTTGTGTAAGGCCACATTTGTGCGTAATGCACATGAAAGACCTTCAATTTCTAAAGGAAAAGCTTAAGGCCAAAAATTTCAATGGGGGCTCTTCAGCAGATTGTTCTAGCCTAATTGTTCAATTTCGAGGATCATCGAGTCTGATGACTCCCATCATAAAATTGGATTTTAGATTATATTAAGTTCTTTGTATTTCATAACATCTAATTGGACTACCATGTAGTCGCAGCGAACAATAAATAGAATATGTTCCTATCAGAAACAGAAAAAAATTACTCCTAATCTTCATAAAATCCCATTTAGTCACCCATTCATAAAGGAAAAAAAAACAACTCTGGGACCCAATACAATTCTGAATTATGATATCTGAAATTCTAAACTGTTGGATATTGACAACTTTTAATGTAGACCAAATTTGATGCTTAATAATAGCTATCTATACATATGATATTTTCCATTACCATTAATTTATGTATGCACCTGTTTAACACAGTTTCTACCTATTTCTCAATAGATTTCATAATTCTGTTTCTTCCTACAGAAAGAAAGAGATTCCACAAAAGAAGTGAACAGAAAAATCGAAGAAATGAAAGCAAAAATTTACTCTCTTCGAACCCAAAAGATGGAGCTCAGTAGCAGGGTCTTGGAGATGGATTCCATTACAGCTTCCCTTAAAAAGGAGAAGAGAGATTTGGAATCAGCACTTGAGGAGAAGCAGAATGAGAACAAAATTCTAAAAGAAAAAAAGATAAGCTCAACAAGGGAGAACCTTCAGACAACAGCTCTAACAGAGCTCCTGAATCAGAAAAAAGCAGAAATTGAAGAAATGAAGCATCGTCTTCATAACTCTGAAAATATATGGTCAGTAAGTACTGATGATCCATCAAAACCACCTGTAAATTTAACCGTAATGAAGACTATAGTGGGCAAGGATAAAAATGAGGTGGGTGAGGATAAAGAGGGTGGCAGTGCTGAAGACAGGCAACTACAAAATTCTGTAATTATAAAAAATGGCGAGAATTCAACAAGACATGAAAATGGGAGTAGAACTGGAATGGAAGGTTCAAATCAGACAAGAATTCCCAGAGAAGTGCATTTGCAGAAGCCGGAAAATAATCGAGATGGCAAAAGTTATTATGAGAGAGGTGACAATGGTGAAAAGAATGCACTTGAGAATCAAGGACAGGAAGAAGTCCTAGGAGATGGGAGGTCGGAGAAGCCCGAAGATTTTCAAGATGATGGTCTTAGAGTAAAAAACCAAAGGAGTAACAGCAATCCAGTGAAGGATGACAGCTCTCATAGTGAACTTATGAACACTGAAAATGAAGGTGGTGTTATGGATGGTAAGGATCATGGTGGCACTAGGGCTGGGGGGCTAGACAAACTTGAGATTACTCAAGATAGTGATGGTGAGGATCTTGGTATGAGTTTGAAGGGTGGGATGAAGTTGGAAATGCAGATTGATGGTTCTCAAAATGGTGTAGGCTCTAGAGTGAGAGGGCGGCATGGTTACAGATATAAATTGAAGGGCAAGAGATGGATAATAAATTCTAGGGATCAGGACTTGGAGAAGACTGGAAATTCTGAAGATGTTGATTTGAGCATAGGCGGAAGAATGTTTGATAAGTATGCACCGGAAAGTGAAGGACAAAGGGTGGCTTTGAGAAATGGGGAGTTGGAAAAGGTTCAAAGTCACAGCAAAACAGGTTTAAGAATGATAGATGAACATGCTGGGGGAAATGCTGTAGGAGATGAACAGGGAGATGGGCAGTTGGATATGCCTAACTTAACCAAAAAAGAAGGCCCGAGAATGAGAACTGACAATGATGACCAAGGAGCAGTTTCTAATATGAGAAGTTTTGAAATGCCCAAGGGTTCCAGAGTTGTTGAAGGTTTCAAAGTGAGCAGTGAAAAGGATGAAGAGAGCCCACTGGGAGTTGGAAAACAAGGAATGGTTTCTTCAGATAGCCAGTTGCTGGAGCCCCAAACCCCTCGACGTGCTGAGGATTTAAGAATCAAAGTTACAAGTGCTGATGCAGATCGAGTTGTGAAAGAACACGAATTCCTTTCTAAGGATGGGCCGTTGGGGAAGCAACTGAATTCTTAAGATGTAGAAGGGTTGAAAACTACCAGTGTCAATGGTGAGACCAGTCTACTTGCTACTGACGCCATCGAAAGAGAACCGTATGTAGTAAGCCAGCCAGAAGATCAAGAAACTAGGGATGTCCAAAACCCAGTACAGGACTAGATAACATTGATGTTGGAGGAAACTCAAAGGATGCCAATGGAAATGAAGAGATGGAAAATTTGGAGGTTGCCCATGTTGGTGAATTCTATCTAGATGACCACCATGAAATATTTGGCTTGTCATTGTAGAGCTGCTTATAACTTACACATAGTAGGAGCATTTAGTTTCATGTCAGTAATTTTGCATAGTCATGCTCAGTACTACATGGGTTCAAAGCTTTAATGTTACACGAGTTCTTCTCTTGAGCAAAGGTTCAATGTTTTGCTTGCAGAGTAATGCTAATGGTAGAGTGCTGTCCGAAAAAAAGTTAAATGGGCATATGGATGGACCCGTGCGACCCCTAAAGTGAGGCTGTCATTAGGGGCTGACACATCATCACCGAAAAAGTGACTTCACACTTTTTGGGGATGCTTTTTTTACTTTTTGGTGCTGATGTATGACCTGATGTTGGTCTCACCTTAGGCTGACCTTAGGTGGTCTAACCAAATCCTCAGGGGGATGGACCAGGCTGGGCTTCCGTCCAATTAGTCTGCTATCACTTGAACAATAGTGGCTATTCGGAAGGATCTCCGTTTTTATTTTCTTCTTTTATCCAAAGGAATGTAACAAAACAATCTTTCTAGGCAAATCTTATAGTGTCAGGTGCAATGACTCATCCCACTTCCCTCCAATCCATTCATTACCTTTCCACCCAGCCAGACTCAATAACCCAGCTTCTAGCAATCAATGAAATCAGAGTCCTTGTACCAATATACTGCTATTAACATTCTCCCCCCTGATAAGTTCTATTTTTTCTTAAATGGATGAATCAATGTAACACATGACTGAATCTTTGTAGATCGTGCCACTTAGCCATTTACAATATCTCATCGTGTATTAAAGTTGTCTTCAAAGGATTTAACCAGCTGAAGACTCCTTTGTTGAGTACAAGGTGGAAGAGATGAATGCGGAAGGAAATGAATTAAATGAAATAAAGAATAAGCAAAGTTGCAAATGTCTTGACTTCTTGAGTGGTTCTGACTTCAGACTACAGGAGTTGGACCTTAAGATTGCTGTTGCTGTTGTTGTGTTTGTTTTTTCCTACCAAAGTACATTAGGTAAAAATCAATCTGATTATGCCCAGGTGGCAGGGCTGGGATTATATACGGAAATTTGCTTTTCCTAATGAATTAGGATGACATTAGGGGGCTGAATTTCAGTACGTAAAAGTGACTTTCACTTTTTGGGGGGTGCTTAACACTTTTCAGCACTGATGTGTCCACCCCCTAATGCCTTCATAATACATCAGGAAAAGCGGATTTCCATATATAATCTTTTCCGGCCCAAGGTGGGGTATTTTTATTGATACAAGATTTTATTTAAGAGGAAAGAATGAACAGCAAGATTTTTGACTCACAAGATATGGTAGGTGGATTGTATCTGCTCCTCTTATCTTATGCTCCTCTCTGCCCCCTGTCAGGGGGCGGGCACATCAGCACCGACAAGTGATTTTCACTTTTTGGGGGGGTGCATTTCACTTGTTGCCGCTGATGTGTCCGCCCCTTGATGGTGCAGAGAGGAGCGTTAGATAAGAGGAGCGGATACAATCCTCCCTCCAAAATATGGTATTATTCTTCTGGCCTTGGTTTTGGTACAAAAGCCTAGGTGCGAAATGCACCTGTGCCTGACACATCAGTCCCACAAAAGTGATTTACACTTTTTGGGGTATGCTTTTCACTTTTTGACACAGATGTGTCTGGCCCTGGTGCATTTCACACCTCTTTCACTTCTGGGCATTCGTACCTAACCTGAAGGATATTCTTCAGGCCATATATTCCTTTCATTGTTCTCATAGGGATTGAAGTGAGACCGGACAACGTCTACACCACATTCAAAGGACCTGTTTGGACAGCCACAGTACTTAATAATACAAATGAAAAAAATAATAAGATGCTAGAATGGCTTGGAGAGAGAATGACCTTTTTTTGTTTGAAAAATAAGTTTGACGATGGTTGCTAAAACTAAAGTCTATTGTCCTAAGCACTAGACTATTAATTATCTTTTGTTTTGTTTCTATCACCAAAAAATAATAAATTAAACAAACTTTCATTTTATCAACAACAACAACAAACAGCCTTATCCCAACTATTTGGGGTCGGCTACACAAATCCTGTTTTGCCATTCCACTCTATTTAGGGCCTTATTTGCTGTTAAATTACAAGCTACCATGTCCTTCTTTACTACCTCCACCCAGGTCAATTTTGGCCTTACTCTAGTCCTTCTAACACCTTCAATTTGTATTGTCTCAATTTGCCTCAATGGTGCAGTCATTGGTCTTCGTTGTACATGCCCAAACCATCTCAATCGACTTTCTCTCATTTTATCACCTATTGGTACTACCCCTAAACTCCCATAAATAAACTCATTCCTAATTTTATCATTTCTAGTCTTGCCACTCATTTTATGTACTTGTTGTTTGTTGACTGCCCAACATTCTGTTTCATAAAACATTGCTAGTCTTATAACTGTCTTATGGAATTTTCCCTTTAATTTTAGTGGTATTCGTTTATCACACAACACTCCAGAAACACCTCTCCAATTCAACTATCTCGTGCTAATTCTATGACCAACATTATCTACAATATCTCCCTCTTTGTGCATAATTGAATCAAGATAATGAAAATGATCACTCTGGGGTATATCTTGGTTATCAATTCTAACTACTCCCTCGTTTCTACTCCTATTTTGGTTAAACTTACATTCCATATATTCTGTTTTAGTCCGACTTATCCTAAAACCATTTGATTCTAAAACATCCCTTCATAGTTTTAACTTGACATTTACCCCCTCTCTAGTCTCATCAATCAACACAACATCATCAACAAATAGCATATACCATGGCAGTAGTCAACAATTTATTATTTTTATATTATAATATAATATTGGGCCTCAGACTAGGCTGTGGTTAGCCCAAGATTGGCCTATACATGCCAAAACTTGCGTTCAGGGCCTAACCGAGCCCATGCTCGGCTGCCCCGTTCCTATGTTCAGCTTTAACCATTTGTATATGTATTTGTATTTGTTTACTTAAATAAATATCACATATGGATCCAAATATATCCGATTACACTTTTTGTAAGAATATTGAGGTTTTGAGTTGTGACACATATTTTGCGGCTGAAAACATGGGGTGAATGAGAAAAGTGGGGCTGGATGGGATTGCTAGTAACAACAATAAGAAGAGCAAAGACTATAACACCCTAGAGAAGAAGATGTTGGAGATTTGTGTCACTAATTCACGCAGGGAAGTGAAGAAGAGGACGATTGTGATACAGATTATGGAGATAAAAAGGACCTAGTAACTATAGTGATGGAAGAGGATTGCAACCATGGAAGGGGAGTTGGCTACTGATGATGTTTTGGCTAAGGGATTGGTAATGTTATACCACAGACCAGGGTTCAAAACCCGTCTTCACCTATTAATAAATTAACCAATAACATTTACCTGCCCAATAAAAAAAGAAGCTATATAGATATACTATTCTATGTATCTGATTCTTTTCTTTTAGTGTGTATCATTATTTGTAACATTAATTTAAAATAATAATAATGTGTAGGTAAACGAATACAAATACTTACTTGGCGTGAATGTATAAATATCTACATTCGTTTAGTCTATAAACAAATATTTGTTTAACGAATCAAATATTTAAATGAATCGGATATAGATTCATCTGTATTTGCCTTAAGCGGATCGAATATGAACCGTATGCTTAAGCGGATAATTGACAGCCCTACCTATCCAACCTAATATAGCAAAGACGAAATGAATAATACTGGTTTAGATCTGGCCGAAGGATCTCTCTCTCAACTGAGAAAATTCCAGTACCAATGAATACATCATAAGTCTGAGCTGCCCTTTGTACTCTTTCTGAGGTATCACAGAAGAGTAGAAAAGCATTACATGCCCCTACTAAGGGTTCCCCGTTGTGTCCAGTGGAATGCTTCTAAGAGCAAAGGCTTAAATTTTTGCAAAAACCCATTTTTGCTTCTTTTTTTTTTTAAATGAAGGCATAATGATAGGGAAGTATCGTTAATCCAACTTTGGATGTAAAAATAAAATGATACTAAAAAGAGCTTTAGCGTGAGCGGCAGGATTCGAACCTGCGCGGGCAGAGCCCACATGATTTCTAGTCATGCCCGATAACCACTCCGGCACGCTCACCTGATTCAACGTCATGAGTCTATAATTAGATATACTCTAATATAACCAAATGAGAATCAATCAATCTTTTCATAAAAAAACAAAAGAAAAAGAAAAGAAGAGGATCAATCCAAGCTTTTGTTTGTCACCATTATATTGAATTGTTGGCAATCATCGGTGGAGATGATACCAAAAATTGCATGACTTTCTGTCGGGGACCCCCTTTAATGCAGGGGGTTTGTTCTGTTTTACATTTAAGCAGTTATTTCATTGTTGGGATGCATATAAGGAAGGATGAAAATGAAATTGACAAATCCATTGTGGAATTCAAGAGTAGAAAATATACTGTCATTTTTACTGAATTGAAGTCCTAGAGGAAAAGTATTAACTTTCATTTCTTTGTTCCGGGACAAAAATGAGTATGAACAACTTGTTGATTTGAGTTTGTTGTAGACAGCCTTTATCTTAAAAAATGGATGTGGACTTTTTTTTTTTTTTTTTTTGGGGGGGGGTGGGGTGGGGGAAGCTCTCAAGAGATGGGGATTGCAGACATGGTTTTTTTTTAGGACTGGGATCAGGGTCTGAATTGGACCCAACTGATATCGATTCAAGACTACAATGGATTGGCTAACCTCAATGTAAATTAATGATGATTTAGCAATCCAACTGATCTAGCTAATTTTGACCATAAATTTATGGATTCTATGCTAATGAGAATTTACATGGTCACTTTGAATTAGCACTGTAAAGAAAGTGGATATAGATATATCCATATTTGTATTTATTACTTGATTGGATATCGAATATGAATTCGGATATCCGTAGATATTTCAAAATAAGATCTGTATTTATATTTGTTTAAATGATTATGGAATATAAATCTAGATATATCTTATTACATGTTTTGCCACAAAAAAAAAAGGGTTTTGAGTGACGACATCTATATTTAGGACTAAAAACATGGGTGAGGGAGAGAAGTTGAGAGGGATGAGACTGTTGGTAACAACAATAAGACCAAAGATTAGAACACCCTAGAGAAGATGTTAGAGATTCTTGTGTTATAATTCAAGAACGGGGGTTAACATGACGACACTTACAATAAAGATTATGAAGATAAAAAAAAAAACATAATAACTATAAAGATGGAAGATGATCAGTGAAGTTCAACTAGAGAAGAAAGGAAAGCTTACAAGGCACACACTTAGAGCACACTAGAGGCGATCTGGACAAGTCCCAGTCTACCTCTTCCTTACACATTCTTCTTTATTTATAGACCGTTAAAAGCAGCGGATTTCAAACACACATAATATTTAGTTTTTACAAAAGATCACGGGTGATGCCAGGTGGAGGTTGGCGCGCAGCAAAAGGGCAGCATAGGATGCTTCGGCGGGCAGCGGGCAGATCAATCGGAATCACTAGTACCGGGATATCCGGTAAAAGGAGATTCGTCTGATGAATTGGATACCAAGTGTCCTGTTAGCTCAAAAAAGGTAAGTAGGTTGTCGAAAAGGAAGTCGGATATGGGGCATCCGGATTGGGCAAAAGGATGGTCACGGATATGGGTTGGGATTGCGGATAGTTCAACATGGTTTAGTGCACACATTGAGTCCTGGAAGAATTCCCATGCAGCAGGATGAAATTGTCTGTGGGTCATGTAGTGATATGTGCACCATTGTTGGAATCGGACAGAGGGATCATGGGTGTAGTAAGAATGCGGAGGGTCTGAAGTGAAGTCTTGGATGAAGTTTGTAGGGTTGTAGAAGGTTATGACTGCAAACTGGGCTTGGATAGGGGTGAACATAGCTTGCCATACTAGGAGAGGGTGAAACTAGGTGAGGAGAGTTTTGAAATGGGACAGGTGAGGGGGGATAGCAGGGTTTACAATGGCTTCAGTAATGTATGCAGATACGAGGGGAACATAAAAAATAAAGGCAATGTGGTATTTTTCAAAGAGGTATCAAAGAAAGCAAAGGGCTTCTTTGGGGAGGTGGTAGTATCTGCGAATAGTGAAGGGAGCTAGGAATGGATACTAGGGATGAGGGATGTGGGTGAATATTCAGCCATGATGTCTGAGATGGAGGGCAAGATAGGTATGTAAGTTATGGGTACTATGGGTATTCTGGTTGTATGACATGAGAGTAGATTGGATGTCAGGAGGAAGATGAGCTATGAGGGTTAGAGGGTCATCTGGAGGAACTGGGGTAAGGGGGTAGAGGAGAGCTATTGGAGCCGGTTGAACAGTCTGGAAGAGGTGAGGTTTACGGGAAAGAAGGTCAGCAAGATCATTGTGGATCCTTTTAATGTGTTTGACTTGAAAATTCCATTGGGAAAACCAAGCTGCCTAGCGGAGAAGTTGGGAATTGGGAAGAACTTTTTGCTTGAAGTATAACATTCTTGGGAAGGTGGACGAATCCATTTCCACAGTGAAATTTCATTCTGTAAGGTGGAATTGAAACTTCTCTATGTCTCTTTTGACTGCAAGAATTTTTTTGAAAGTAGAATGGTAATAGACTTCTGCAGGAGAGAAAGCGCCACTCTTATAGCCACAGATATTTCTTTTGCCATTAGCTTCTTCGAGGAGGACTGCACCCTAATAGGAGTCACTGGCATCAGTCTGGAGAATACGGGGAGAGGAATGGCCTGGAATGTGCAGTGGAGGAAGATTCCTGGAATGAGCTTTTAGAGTCTTGACTGCTTGGAGGTGACGGGAATTCCATGGAGGAGGGTTTTTCTTGAGAAGGGTGGCTAAAATGGACCGAGGTTTGGCAATGTGAGGGATAAAATCGGCCATGTAATTAACAAGGCCAAGAAATTGTTAGACAGATTTTGGGGTCAAGAGTTTGTCAGGAAAGTTTAGAATAGCGGTTGAGATATGAGGTTGGAGGGAATATTGGCCATCATGAAGATGCATGCCGACAAAGTCGACTTCAGTTTTTCCAATTTCCATTTTTTTTTCTAAGAGCATGATGCCAAATTGGTTAACAAGGGTAGCAAACTGATGAAGAAGATGGTGATGGGTTTCAGGAGTGGGAGAGAATATAAGGAGGTCATCAATGTAGATGAGGATGTTTGGGAGAATAGGTTGAAAAATACGAACCATGGCTTGCTGGAAAAGAGAGGGGGCAGTTTTGAGGCCAAAAGGGAGGACAGTCCATTAGAAGTGGTGGTTAGGAATGGAGAAAGCAATTTTGGGGCGATCCTCAGGATGAATGCCTAGTTGCCAGAATCCAGCTTTGAGATCAAATTTGGAAAAAAAAAATTGCATCTCTGATGTGCTGAAACATGTCAGCCCTCTGAGGGAGAGGGAATTTAGAGTCTGCAAGGAAGCAATTGAGCGGCTGGTAGTTGATTACCAGTCTGAGCTTCTGTCTGACCTATTCTGCCCTTTTATTGACATAAAAAGCCTCACATGCCCATGGGGATGATGTGGTTTCTATGAGTCCTTCGGCTTGGAGATGGGCTAGTTCTGTGGTGGCTTGTTGGTACAGGTCAGGGGCCATACTTCGATGGGAGGCAGTGGTAGGGTTGACGTCTTCATTGAGTTTAAAGGGAAGGTAGACAAAAAACTCTTCATTTTTCCACAGGGGCTGAGAATGAGAGAATGTAGAATGAGAAGTGGCACAAGCAAAGGTTAACATTTGGATAATGGGATCATAGGACAAATGGTAGAGGTTTGGGATATGGGTCCAAGGCAAAAAATGTGGGGGAGAAGAGAGCCCATGCTTACTCCAACAGAGTGAGGGAAGTTGGTGGAGGATGTCAAACCCGACTAACAGGTCTTTGCTAGTGAGTTTACACCCAAGAACTTGGTGATGGATTTTGAGGTTAGGGAAGTTTTGGATAATGATGGGTTTGCTAATCTTGGTAATTTGGAAAAGGTCTCCATTTACTGCTTTGAATGTAAGCTTGGTGGATTTCCAATGAGTGTTTGGGAGGAGATGTGGATTTATGATGGTGGCGGCGGCTCCTGTATCAAAGTATGCGATGACTGATATTGGTCTGGCAAAAGGTTCAGGGCAGATGGTGATTTGGGCTGTTGGAGTTGGCTGGACCAGGTGTGAGGGGGCAATTAGATCAGCATTGTACTGGGCCGGTGGTTCAATGAGGTCTTGGGTTTCTTCTTCTTCTTTGGATTCTTCTTCAGTTGAAGAATAGTAAGGAATGGCCAGCAGGGAATCTGGGGAGTATGAATCTTCAAGGGAGAATTGAGACTCAACATCTGAAAGGTCAGAGTCTGCAAATTGGTGGACTTGTTGGAGTAGGTGAGCACTGCGAGCCTTCTTAGGGCAGTTACGAGCAAAATGGCCCCTTTTTTTGCAAATGTAACAGTGATCCGAAGTTTTTCCCCTGAATTTCTTTTTTTTGAGGAACTGCCATTGTTGATGCCTTGGTTTGTCTGTATCAGGGTGTCTCCGGTAGTGGGTTTTCTTAGCAGGTTTGCAGTCGCAATGCTTCTCGTCTTTACACTTGATAGAGAGGGTCCGGTCTTTGCAAGCACTACCAATTCGTTTGCCAATTTTTTCAACTTGTTTGAGGAATTTGGAGGTGTTATAGAATTTTTCTAGAGCGAGCAAAGCATTTTGGTAGACTTCGCCTAGAGAGGCCATGGCAACGGAGAGATTTTTTGTTGCTAGGATTTTTGATGTCTCATTACCAAGTGGATCAGGTAAGGAATTTAAGAAGGCCTGCTTTAGATTGGAGTCATCTAACCCACCAATAGCATAAAATCTGGAGGACATGTTGGTGTAGTGCCTTTCCAAGTCTTTTCTCTTAAAGGAACAACATTTCATTTGCAGAAATTCTTCTCTTTGCTGATCAGTTTGATAAAATTGTGCTCCAATAAATTCATGATGTATGAGAGGTGGCTTCATCCATTAGTTCAGTAATGTTTGGTTTAGTGACATTGGGTTGGGGTTGTGATTGGGAAGGTGACTCATCTGTATCCATCATGAGAATATCAAAGGTAGTAGTGAGATCAGAGTGGGAAGGGTGGGAAGTAGGTACTAAAGTAGGGGATGAAGAGGTGAGAAGATTAAGGTAGGAGCTTATAGGATTGAAAGGTTCTAGAGGGAAAAGATTAGGAGGTGTTCTTGTGGATGCCCCTACTGTGGGATTAAGAGCCGGGGATGGGGGGTGGGTAACAGGGGAGGATGGTGGCTTCTGGGTTTTTGCTTGGAAATGGGGATAAGTATATGGGGTGGGGAACAAGGAGTGGTGTTCTAAGGGGAGATTGGAAAGGGCTAATATCCAGGGGTAGGAATGTAGGGTAGAGGAGGAAGTGGTTGAAATACTGACCGGGCTGCTTCTCTGAGAGAAGATGAGCTTGAAGACTGAGGAGAAGATGTTGATATTTTCTCTTTTTGTTGGGTCTGTTCCAAGTTGCGGAGTTGGTTTTCAAGGTGTTTCTTTTGCCCTGATAAGCTCTACGGCTTGATAGTAATCTTTTACCGTTCGGGCAATGTGAGCTAACTCTACTTTTAATGCTGCTATCTTTGCTCGTAAGTCTTGGATCAGTAAGTCTAGAGAGTTGAGCTGTTTGGTGACAGACTTTTCCATTCTAGTCTGGCTTTCTAGGATCTTGGTAAGGACTTGATTATGTTTGACAGCATTTTCAGCTTGCCAGTTGAGAGCAACTTCAGCAGGAGAGACTCGCTTTGGAGTGCCATCAAGGTTCTTTCCAGTAGGGGTTTTTACTTTCCAGGAATGTTTAGTATTTTGCTGGAGGAGTTCAAAATCTTCCAAGGCGGGAAAATGTTCATTGTAAGAAGAGGAGCTGAGAGAAAACATGCAGTAGTCAATAGGAACTGGAACAGGGGCAATTGGGCCTATTGGTGAGGCTTGATGAAGACTGGCCAAAGCTTTTTGGTAATAAGGGGATAGCACTGGGGGAGTGGCTGAGGGAGGAGGTGAAGATCCCCAATTATCAGGAGGGAGGGCAGGGGATGGGGTTTTGAAGGTGCGGGTTTTGGGGTAAAGGACATAGTAGTCAAATTTGCCTGAAGGTTCTCCTAAGAGTCTAACCTCCGAATCTCCTGCTTCATATCTGTCTTGGAGCTGTTGTTGTGGTGTCTTTTTCTTCTTGGCTTTGGAAAGATACTTTCTTTCATACTCAAGATCTAGCTCTACTTGGTATGAATCAGCATTGCAGTCTTCACATGTGCAGTCACAATCTTGGTGGTGCGGCAATGGTGTCGTGCCAAGTTCTTCCAAAGAAAGTATTTCTGATGGAAAGGGATTTGGAGTGGCTGTCTCTTGGTGTTGGAAGCTTGTCTCTACAGATCCATCTGCTTGTCGTGTATAGACAAGTTCTATTGCTGTAATGGCCTTATTTCTGCCATGAAAATTTTCATACTGAGTGGTCCACTTTGCTGGGAGGAGAGCTTTAAGATCCTCTGTAGATAGTTGTCTGGGGACATAAGTGCAAGTGGGGACAGAGGTTGCGTCTATTTTTAAGAAAAGAGCATCCTGAGTCTGCACGAAATCAGGGACTGGGATGTCAAAGGAATGATTCTGAACCCTGTAGGCAATTTGATAATGTAGTGTAACAACAATTGCTATAGCAACTTGGGGGGTTCCAGAGATCTGGACTTGGACTTTAAGACAGTTTAGAGCATGAGGATCTTGGAGAGATATGTTGTAATTGGGAACTAAAGTGATGAATACAGTTCCAGCATTGAGGGTGGAAGTGATGGTACCCAAGGTAGCATGAGGATATAGGCAAAACCTAGGGTCTAAGACTGCAATGTTAGAAACCACAGGTAAGCCTTTTCATCCATGAAAAGTAAGGGCTAGTTTGATAGCCTCGATATGAATGTGAGTGTATCCTTCTCTGGTCCATTGGGGGAGAAGATCTGTTGGAAGATCTATGGGCAAAAACTATTCATTTTCATCTGCTAGAATGGGATGTGCTGAGAAATTAGAGGTTTGCACGTATTCCTTGACAGGACTGGAGTGATCGACTCCAATCAGTTTTTTGATCTTCTTTTTGAAAGAAGACTTGGAGAGGTTTTAACTAACGGTTTTGTACTAATATATAGATATATTATTTTATGTATCTTGTTATTTTCTTTTGAGGTTTATCATCTTATCTATAACATTAATTTAGAATATATATATATAGCAAGAGTAGATGTATATATATCAGTACTCATTTTGTTTATAAATGAATATTTGTTAAATGAAATGAATATTTAAACAAATGAGATATAGATGCATCCGTATTCACCTTAAGCAGATCAAATACAAACTGAATACAAATGCCAAGGTGGATAGTTGAAGCTGTACTTTGAATCAAATTTGGTTGATCCCAGTCAGGGGATCAAAATTTATCTGGATTGCCCAATTTTGATCTTTATTGAATGATCAAGCTCAAGATTGACTGATACTTTTTTTTTTTTTTTGTATCAAATGCAAACAAAAAATAACATTAACTAAAAGAGGGCTGCACAAGGGTAGTTACATTAAAGTCCAAGTAATCCATAATCCAAGGTGGGGAGAAGACCAAACCTCCTCGGAGGTAATCGAAATTCCATGTTTTCCCATGGTTTTTTAGTGGTAGTGAATAAGGTGAAAGCAATGTAAGTGCTTGGTCAAAATGATGTCTTAGATATCAAGGAAGAAGAAGAAAAAAAAAGTGTAGTCTCCGAATTCCATGGACTTCAACAAATTGATCTAAACAGCAAATTTCAATTCATGGTCAATTTCATTTTTGTGGATCCAAACACGGTTATATATCTAACCGAAAGGATGTGGCCCACACCCTGTGAGGGGGCCAAGGTACATCCTGGACAGAACATCCTTATATGCCGTTTTGTGGAGAAAACATTGCAAACGCCAAAAAGATATCTTTAGTACATAAAAGAGAAAATCAGTAATGTTTCCATTCGGCAGAGACACTGGTGTTGAGAGCTGCCTCTCATTTGACCCAATCCGATCCTCGTCCACTTGCTGATCAAAGTGCCGTCCTTTCCCATATCCTTAGATATGGAAATCTTTCCATGATTTGTCGCTTTCCAGTAAATTGGCTCCATTAGTTCTTATTGCACACAAACGGTTGGTTCATTGCACACAACGCAGAGAGCCAGAGTCATAAGATGTGTTTGTCTACTTGTAGCAAATTAAACAAGGAAAAAGCAAATCGCAGCCCAAGAGGCTCAGCCGTTGGATTTAACCTTAGTAGGATAAGAATGAAGGAAAAGCTCGATTATGTAGTATGCAGAAGGAACCAGTCATTCGAGCCCAAACCATCCAATCTCTTTTGCTTGCCATATATCCACGTATTAGCATGCTTATCTACCTCTTTGTATTAATGTATTCAACGGAGCCTGAATAATCAGTTCAAGCACTTCAGTGTACTGCATGAACAAAAAAAACCTATGAAAGGCCCCCCCCAAAAAAAAAAAAAATAGACCACAAGACAGAAAACCCATATGTTTTATTATCATGCAGTACGCTAAAGTACTTGAGCTGATCAAATCTCCCTGTTTTCACCTCCCATAGGGCAGCAGGTGTGTTGAGCACCAATATGTTGTCTAGTGATAGGTGGTCTAATATCGACTGGTCAAGAATAGAGGATTCTAGATCATCCTACAATGTACTTGAACAAAGCCTTTTATCAAATAATAGATGTGGGTACAAAATCCTATTCCGCCAATCCATTCCATATTGAGCAACATCTTCCATTAAATCATGATCTATCATATTTTTCTTCATAATTCCTCTTTAGCCTTCCCATGTCCTTTTAATCTAGCACCATATCACTCTTTTTCATCATTAGTCATTAGTCTTTGTTGCACATGACTGATTTATCTCAATCAACCCTCTCATCTTATCTACGTATTGGTGTCATCTCTAAGTTCCAACTAATGCATTCATTTCTGATTCTATCATTTCTAGTCTTGCCATTGATCTAATCTTAGTTATAATCGCTCCATGTACGTGCTGTTTCCTGATTTTCCAACATTTTACTCCATGAAGCATGATTGCATTGGTGAGGACCCAAAACACAATCCCAATACCTAATTCTTAGAATCTCCCTAGTCTTCAATAACAAAGCTGAAGAGATTTGTTTAATAAGAAAAGTTCACCATTTAGAAGTTTTGTCCCCAAGAAACAATAACTCCAAATAGTTGGGATAAGGCTGTTTGTTGTTGTTGTTGTTGTCCCCAAGAAACAATAACTCCCAAGGACGTTGCAAGGGCGATGTACTTATTCAGGATGCAGATGTTTTGCAAATATGAGTAACGCTCTAGCCAGGTACCAGTTCACTCAGAAAAAACTATGAGTTCACTCCATGACTTCAATAGGGTTATTCTTTTGGCAAGCTATGCGAACTTCGTTATCAAACATTCCCTTTCCAGCGGGGTGGGTCATTCAGGTTCCATGTATAGTCTTCAAATATATATGACCAGTGCTTTCAAATGCTTGAGAGTGATTAA
This sequence comes from Platanus orientalis, assembly GCA_025762735.1. NCBI lineage: Eukaryota > Viridiplantae > Streptophyta > Magnoliopsida > Proteales > Platanaceae > Platanus > Platanus orientalis. The sequence goes on along the minus strand of JAOXJP010032719.1, from coordinate 745 downwards.
ACTCCAGACTTTCCCAACGGATTATAGTAGGCAAAATATGACTAGTGCAACCCCAGGCATATTGGGATGAAGAAATTAGGTAGTCTGAAAGTATTCTCAGCATAAAAGACGGAGGAAAACATAAAGCAGATCAAGTGCTTATGCTGAACGCAGATGGACTGATGCATAGAAGAAGCCCAAAATTTCATCAACTGTAGATAAGAATACCATGCTCAGGCTCCACAACAATCACCTTAAAAAACAGTTCACAAAACAAGCAGGCTCTCTTAGTCCTGGTCAAGCAGCACACTCCCACAATGGTGCCAATTGCATCACTTAGCACTTACCTGCAAGAGCTATGGCACACTCAGCCAGGCAAAACATGTATGTATTGTACTGTATTATATAAACGAGATGGCTTTTCCTACTTCACCCAGGCATGTGCAACCGAATTAAATGATGGAAGTGGGCCAAATCCGTTCAATGTGTCAGTGTTGACATAACATTCTTTTTTCCATTATCCATAAAAATAAAAATAAAAACTTTTCTAATGAAGTGATGCACTATGGAGTATTGTAGAATGGCCGAAAAGCCTAATAAGTTGCTGCAAACTTGGTAAAGAACTTGCAATTTCCAGAGTTGGCAAAAATAGAAGAAAAAAAAAATACACAGATAATATCCAACCTTCAGATAGAAAAAAAGATTAGTTTATGAGCTCCTGGATTTAACCTTTAATTTATGTTTTTTTTTTTGGTTGGGGGGGGGG